>PVJS01033182.1:0-22318 GCA_004027185.1 Glis glis | reverse complement strand
TGTGTGTGTGTGTGTGTGTGTGTGTGTGTGTGTGTGTTACTGGGTTAGAACCCAGGGGCATTCTACCACCGAGCTACACCCCCAGCCCTGTTTTATTATTTTATTTTGAAACAGGGTCTCACTAAATTGCTGAGGCTAGCTGTGAACCTGTGATCTTCCTATCTCAGCCTCCCTAGTACTGGGAGTACAAGCATGTGTCAGCACGTGCAGCTTCCATCAGCTTTTAACTTGTCATCCTACATAGAAATGAGAGTCTTATTTGTTCTAATCCCAGTAATTCTTCAGGAAGTCTATTAACAAATTTCGTAGTTGCAAATAATTTTGAAGTAAAGGTTATAGAGGAATAAAAATATATAAGGATTAGAAAATTTATTTAGTCTTGTTTGCTGAGAGATTTGGGGGTCAAGATTTTGGACTCAGTTTTTCATTTCTTAAAGTTTCTCTGTGAAGCTGACAGCGGGGCTGGAGCTGCACTTTGAGAACCACTGGACGAGGTGATGTGCTGACTTTGAGCTCGGATTCTTTCACCTTGGAATTAGGGGTATTAGCTGACTTGGAGATCATTTTCTGAACGTTTAATGAAAGCACCATAACAATTTCTTTTGGCACTTAAGTAAATTGTTTAAAACCATGGTATTAATGTAATGTTTTGTTTTAGTGATCATTCAGGATATGTTCGTCCAGTACCAGTGCCCCGCAGTTTAAATAGTGATATTTCCTATTTTGGTGTTGGTGGCAAGCAGGCTGTTTTCTTTGTTGGACAATCAGCCAGAGTAAGTAAAAAAAAAAAATCTTGTAAATGAAAGTTGATCAGAATAATTTGAGATTGACCAGTGCAAGTATTAGGAATTTTTAAAATACTCTTTTTAATATTTGACAGATGATAAGCAAACCTGCAGATTCCCAGGATGTTCATGAGCTTTTACTTTCTAAAGAAGATTTTGAGAAGAAGGAAAAAAATAAGGAGGCAATATACAGTGGATATATTAGAAACAGAAAGGTACAATATATTTTAACTCATAATTGTAAATTTATTCCTTTGGACGTAATTGTAAATGTATTCCTTTGGCCTCAGCTACTTAGTGAGTCCCTCCGCAACTTAGTGAGACCCTGTTTCAAAATAAAGAATAAAAAAATAGGGCTGGGGGTGTAGCTCAGAGATAGAATGCCCCTGGGTTCAATTCCTAGTACTGCAAAAATAAATAAATAAATAAATAAATAAATAAATAAATAAATAAATATAAAACCTTTGTTTTAAAATAATCAGAAGCTGGGTGTGGTGGCGCATGCTTGTAATCCTAGGACTTGGGAGGCTGAGACAGGAGGATTTCAGGTTTGTGGGCAGCTTCAGCTACTTAGTGAGGCCTCCGCAATTTAGTGAGACCCTATTTCAAAATAAAGAATAAAAAATAGGGCTGGGGGTATAGCTTGGAGGTAGAATGCCCCTGGGTTCAATCCCCAGTACCGCGAATAAACAAAATAAAATCATAGAAATAGAGTAAAAAAACTGATAGGTTAGTTAACTTTCAGGAAATCAGAGTGCCAGAGAAATAAGTGAGAGATTCTGTTGCCAGTTTGAATTCAAATTATCATTTTAAGCTGGGCATGGTGGCACACGCCCATAATTCCTGTACTTGGGAGACTGAGACAGGAGGATTGCAGGTCTTCAGCCAGCCTCAGCAACCTCTTGAGGCATTCTGCAACTTAGTGAGACGCTGTTTCAAAAATAAAAAATAAAATTGGGCTGGGGTGTAGCTCAGAGGTAATGCCTCTGGGTTCAATCTCTAGTACTACCAAAAAAATTATGATTTTAATATGACAAATTTAACAAATTTGAATCTTGGAGGTGAGTATATAGTATTTACTTATTTCTTCAACTTTTCTGTTTGAAACATATTTATAATTCCTCATCTTAAAATCTTTTTTTGTGTGTGTGGTTCTGGGGATTGAACCCAGGTGCATTTTGCTTCCGAGCTATACCTCCAGCCCTATTTTATTCTTTTATTTTGAAACAGGGTCGCACTAAGTTGCAGAGGGCCTCACTAAGTTGCTGAGGCTGGCCACGAACCTGCGATCCTCCTGTCTCAGCCTCCCAAATACCGGGATTACAAGCATGTGCTGGTGCTCCCAGCTCTTAAAATCTTAATTATACAATAATTTTGAACATTTAAAAAATTGTTTTCTGGGATAGAGATGTGGTCATTGGTAGAGTGCTTGCCTAGGGTGCATGAGACCATGTGCTAAATCCCTAGAACTGGAAAAAAATCGTTTGATTCTAAAATAAATCATAGAAAATATAATAAGAAAATAAAAGTGCTCCCAAGTGCTAGATAACATTTTGGTGACCTGACCTTTGATTTCTGCTGCATCATCTGCTACAGTCTTGAAATCATAAGACCTCCACTAGGTCTGGAATTCAGGAGCTTGTTGCCATATCTGCTATCCAAGAGGTGGAAAGATCTCGCTTCCACAATTGCTCCAACATTGGAACACAAAATTTCTGGCCATAACCAGCGCTGCAGTTGCTTCTGACACTTTGAAGCCGAAAACTGGTCACCACTGCTCCTTCAGAGCATAATAGAAAACCTTTAAGAAATTTCAGGAAATGGCTTGTCTTATTTTTGCCTTCCAGATCTTTGGCTAATTTACCTACCTGTTGGAATCAGATTTCCATGCACAATCCAAACTGTGTGAGGCACCCTGGGAAATAATACTTTTTTGTTTTTCCAATCTTTATAGCTCAAGAAAGGCACAATAAAAGATGGTAGGAATGGGTGATGAATACCAACTGACCTCAGCTAGTATACCCATTTGCAGTTTCATGTAGACATCCTTCCCCCGATGTCCCAGAAATAACACACTTTTGGTACATCTGAAGTCAAATACTGTCTATAAATCTTTCATATTTTTTCTCCTCAACTACCCTTTTTCATTAATGACCACACAGGATTGATAGTCCTTTGTTTTTAATCATTCACCACATTTAATTGTTTTTAGTAATTGTTTCTTTCATCTGCCTTCCCTTTTACCCATTGCCCAATGCTCTAATTCAACCTTTTTTTTTTTTTGGCAGTATTGGAGTTTGAGCCCAGGGGCATTCTACCTCCAGGCTACATCCCCAGCCCTATTTTTTATTCTTTATTTTGAAACAGGGTCTCACTAAGTAGCTGAGGCTGGCCGTGAACCCGGATCCTCTGGTCTCAGCCTCCCAAGTAATAGGATTACAAGCATGCGCCACCATGCCGGATTAGAAGTTTGTAATTCTTATCCTCAAATCTCTCCCACCTCCCTTCCACAAGATCTTTACATTCTCTGAAAGTGGACTGGTGCCCAGGATGATTTAATCCCTTTAACACTGTGTTTGTGTTAAATCAACTTGATCCAGACTGCTCCCTAGTTTTCTTAAACTTGGAGGCATGGGTATTAGTCCTACGTGGCAGGTACCCCAAGTAAGGACTCATTCCATCCTAGGACAAGTGTCCTCCATATTTTGAGTCTTTGTCTACCTTTTCCTTTATGATCCTAGAATTGGCTTAGCTTTATGAGATTGGGGACTCTGTATGCCGGTTTAGTTGTGTGTAAACATTCTCCTTACAGTGCTGTCACATACTCCCCTGGTTTATTTTATTGGGCTAGTTCCTCCAAAAGTTTTTCTGAAGATTGTTTCTGAAACTTGTCCAAGTGAATTCCATTAAAATTTGATCTAATCATTTCTTGTAAAATTATAATTTACATGATTTAATCTGTTACATTTTTATTAATTCCTATAGCCTTCTGATTCAGTTCACATTACAAATGATGATGAAAGATTTCTACATAATCTTATCATGGAGGAAAAAGAGAAAGATAGTTTTACTGCTGTGGTTATCACCGGGGTACAACCAGAACACATTCAGTACTTGAAAAATTATTTCCATCTTTGGACACGACAGTTAGCGTAAGTAATCATTTTGGTTAAAAGGTGTTGCTGCTTATCTTTGTGTGTGTGTGTGTGTGTGTGTTACTAGGGATTGAACCCAGGGGAATTCTGCCTCTGAGCTTCACCCCCAGCTCTTTTTATTTTGTTTTGCTAAGTTGCTTGCTAAGTCTTGGTATGTTACTGAGGCTGTCCTCAAACCTGCAATCCTCCTGTCTCCTGATGCTACTTATCTTTTTAAAAATAAGAGACCAGGGTATGGTAGTACATGCCTCTAATCTGAGTGCTTGGGAGGATGGAGGATTACAGGTTCAAGGCCAGCGTTAGCAACTTAGACCCCGGAGGCAAAGTGCCCCTGGGTTCAATCCCCAGTACCAAAAAATTCTGAACTTCAGAATTTATCTAATACTCCCATCTGACCCTTTTGTACTTCTTTTCGGACTGACATAGTAAATGCTCAGTAAGTGTTTATCTAGTGAATGCATCAAGCCCATTAAAATCATATATACATCCCATGTGAAATATTACTAATACTGAAAATAAGTCACTGTATATTTATTCTACTAAAACTTCTAGTTTTACTAAGAGGATAATATATATATCCTCTTAGACCAAATCAGAGAAATATTTGCTTAATGGCTATATGTTTCTTATACCTGTATGATACATACAATTAATTGGATTGTTTCCATAATTTGTATGTTTGAATTATTAAGTATTGTAAAATGGCTATATTTGTAAAGTGTGTGTGTGTGTGTGTGTTTTACTGGGTTTTGAATCCCATGGGGAATTCTTCTCTGATCTACTCCCCCAGCTCTTATTTTATTTTTTATTTTAAAACAGGGTCTTACTAAGTTGCAAAGGGCCTCACTATGTTGCTGAGGCTGGCCATAAAACTGCGATCTTCGTCTCAGCCTCACAAGTACTGGGATTACAAGTGTGTGTCACCATACCGAACTACAAAATTCATAATTTTTAAAAATATCTTTTCACGTTGGGTGCAGAGGTGCTCATATGTAAGTACTCATGAGGCTGAGGCAGGAGAATCGCAAGTTTGAGGCCTAACAACTTAGGGAGACACTGTCTCAAAATAAAACTTTAAAAAGGCTGAGGATGTAGCTCAGTGGTAGTACCCCTGGGTTTAATCCCCAGTACTGCAAAAAGAAAAAAATTATTTCATATTTATTCCAAAGGTCATTACTTGAGATTCTCTATATTGTATATAAATGTATAGAGTTTAAAAGTACAGTTTAAATTTTTGTCTTTTACCAACACCATTCTCAGTACTACATGTGGGGAGGGACGCGGGGGGGGAGGTACACCAAGAGCTGTGTGCATGTATGTTAACACCAAACTGATACTCATTGTGATGTGAGACTACAATGCACCAATAAAAACATATTAAAAAATTTTGAGGATTAAAATTAATTTTATTTTAACAGAAAATCATTAAATATCTAGAAATCTCTAAAAAATTTTTGTCTTTTATAGAAAAATATATTTGGCTTTCAGGAATACTTTTTTCTTGAATATTACTGTTTATTGCCTAAGATATTTACATAAGATTGTGCATTTTCTTCTCTACATATATATTTTATTAGCCTTTTAATAATGATAGTTTCTATTGAAGGAACACATTGTACATAACACATTAGTAAAATATACTCTTTCTGACAAGGAATAATTAGTAACTATTCTTTGAAATAAACAATTGTTAAAGTATGATGCCAAACTTCCTGTTGATTATGGCATTAACACTTATTTTGAGATGTCTGAAGAAAAAGATATTTTAGTGATATCCTTTTATCTCAGTGGTAAGGAGTAGCTGGAATAATAAATTTAATTAGTATTAAATTAAAATTTGTATGATGGAACTGGGAGTGGTGGCTCACACCTGTAATTCCAGTACTTTGTAGTCTGAGGCAGAAGGACTGCAGGTTTGAGGCCAGCCTCAGCAGTTTATCGAGACCCTGTTTCAAAATTAAAAATAAAATTGAGCTGGGGGTGTAGCTCAGAGGTAGAGTGCCCTTGATTCAATCCCCAGAACACCCACTCTCCCCCCCAAAAAAACATTAAAATTGTATGATGGAAATTCGTAAATTTGTATTTGAGTTCTAACTGTGAAGACATGATACTTTATAGTCTTGAACAATCTGCCAAAATATAATCTTATTACCCTTTACTTAAAATATGTTCAGAAAGATTTTTGAGGTGGAGGTATTGGGTTTTTTTTTCTTTTTGTGGTACCAGGGATTGAACCCAGGGGCATTCTACATACGGGCCACACCCCCAGCCCTATTTTTTATTCTTTATTTTATTTTTTTTGCTGTACTGGGGATTGAATCCAGGGGCGTTCTACCTCCATGCTACACCCCCGGCCCTACTTTTTTATACTTTATTTTGAAACCGGGTCTCACGAAGTTGCGGAGGGCCCCTCACTAGATAGATAGATAGATAGAGAGAGAGAGAGAGAGCGCTGAGGCTGGCCGCGAACCCGGATCCTCCGGTCTCCGTCTCCCAAAGTACTGGGATTTCAAGCGTGCGCCACCACGCCCAGCTCTATTCTTTATTTTGAAACAGGGTCTCACTAAGTTTGGAGGCTGGCGGTGAACCTGCGATTCTCCTGTCTCAGCCTCCCAGGTACTGGGATTACAAGTGTGCGCCACCACGCCCGGCTCGTGGAGGTGGTTTTTAGTGGGTTGATGTTGAATTTATTAGTGTTGTTTGATTTTGGAATATTGGGGTAAGACTACATGAGAATATCAGAGGATATTCTCCTACTGAGATTATTTAAAATACATAATTTAGTCTACTCTCTGGTGTTTGAGTGTTTTGTAGAACATCCCTGACAAAGTAGAATTATAGACTCTTACTTTTGGGTTTTATTTACTTGATATACTATACTTTTGGGAAGTGCAATGTATGAGGTCTTTGAAGTCGGAAAGTCCTGGGTTGAAGCCCACCTCTTCCTAACTTTAGTTCTTTCAGTTTAGATAAATTATGTACACTCCTTGCCTCCCATTTCTATATCTGCAAAGTGAGATTCAATAATGTCTGCATTTAAGAATTGTTTTTTCCATTGGGAAACTGTATTAAAAAATGCTAGGAGTAGAGGTGACTGTGGATGTGACTCAGTGATAGAGCACCTACTTAGGATGTGTGAAGCCCTGCGATTTGATTTGGGTTCCAAAAAGAAAACAGAAAAGTTTAATAATAGTGCTTAGAGCCAGGCAATGTTCCCTATGCCTGTAATCCCAGTACTTGATACTGGAGGACCTCAGGTTCAAGTACAGTGTGCGGTAGTTTAGCAAGACCGTTTCAAAATAAAAAATAAAATAGGGCTGGAAGTGTAGCTCAGAATTAGAACACCCATAGATTCAATCCCTATTACCACAAAACAAAACAAAAAACAAAGGTATTTTGGCACTTAGTAAATACTGTTAAATAGCCATAAAAATGTTTTGGTAGAAGATTATATGAACTATAATTTTATGTGAATTTAAAGAATAAAATTTTTCTTCTTTATTTCAGGCATATTTACCATTACTATATTCATGGTCCAAAGGGAAATGAAATATGTACATCAAAAGAAACTGGATCTTTGAACAATATTGATATTGAAGTAAGTTAAAAATCCATCGTAAACTATTACAAATTATTAGGTACCTGTTCCAGTCCCAAGTGACTCGGGATAACAAAAATCAGCCAATAATTAGACACCGTCTCTTTCCTTGTCTTTTACCAGAGTACTTTGGTTATTTGATAAGCAAATAAAGATATCATTCCTAGATGTGTTTTTCTTGAACCTTTATTTGTTGTAGTACTTGGTTTCTCTCTTTCTCTTTTTTTCTTCTATAGAGATATGAATTGTTGCTGAACATCCTTTCTTGAAGCAGGGAGAAAAAGGATATATATATATATATATATATATGTAAAATATAGTTGGTTTTTTTGTTCATAGAAGTCTTACATGGTAGTGACAAGATTTAGAAGCATAGAACATGTGAGTGCTGGGTCTCAATATCCTTTCCATACTTAGAAAGAATTTCATGTGCAATGTTACTCCACTTCCTACTCTAGCAAGAAACCTCCCATTAAATGTGCTCATGGCTTACCTATCCTTTGGCTTTGATTTCCTGTTTTTTGTTTACTTTCTATATTTTAGTAGTGTATTCCTTATTGAGATGCTACTTAAAAGCTATTTGACCCATATGTATATTTAACTAAACTAGATGATTACTTGTAAAATAAAGGTACTTTTTGCCTGTTCTATTGATGGATCATGGCTGAGAGAAAAAAAAAGTCACCATAGAATTTAATTATTTTTGTTTTATTTTTATTTTAGATTTCTATGTTTGAAAAAGGGAAGGCACCTAAGATTGTCAACCTAAGGGAAATACAAGATGACATGCAGACGTTGTATATAAACACAGCTTCTGATAGTTTTGAGTTCAAGGCTCATGTTGAAGGAGACGGTGTAGTGGAAGGGATTATCCGATTCCACCCTTTCTTATATGATAGAGAAACTTACCCCGACGATCCATGCTTTCCATCAAGTATGTTATTCTGCTGTTTTAGGTACAAATGTGATGTTGTGATTTAGGAGAGTGGTTTTTTAAAATAATGATTATTGGGCTGTTAAGGTTAGATTATATAAATATTAAACTTTTTTTCTTATGCAAGTCTTATGTTATTAATTATAACTTTTATAACTCTGTATATATTCAATTCTGGATGAAAAAAGCACAGGCTTTAAGAAACTATTCTTTTCTCTTAGGTCTCTTAATTGAACTAAGTTGTTAGATGTGTATACATGTTAGTCCTTTATATATTCCCCAGATTATCTTCCCTTTATCTTTATAGGTAAAAAGAAGTTTTATACTTTATGCAATCATATCTATCCATTTTTCTTTATACTTTGATTTTATCTTGCTATAGAAAAGCTTTTTATACTTTAAGGTTTTGAAAAGATCCGTAGTTTTTTGGTCTTTTAAAAATTCTAGCCATTTTATGTATCCTTGTTTTCTTTTTTATGTAGAGTAAGGAAGGAATTTAACTTAATATTTTCTGTGTAGTGGTAATTTGCTTTTAAAAACCCTACTGGAACTATTGAGATTACATTAAATTTATGAGTTAACAATATTAAACTTTCTCATGTAGAATACTTCCTTAATACTTCCTTAGTTTTCTGGGTTCTACAACCAGTTTTCCTCATTTAAATCCCATGTTTGCCACTGTCTTTTGTGTAATTTTGGACAAACTATTCCCTACTTTAGTTTCCTCCTCTGTGAAATGGGTGGTAGTAGTTCATGTCTCATAGAGGTGTTGTAAGGGCTAAATAAGAAACTGAGGTAAGTTCCTAGGTAGTGTTGCGCATGGTTTAGTAAGTGTTCAGTATGTACTGTCACTCGGTGACTCTAATTCTTGGATGTCTCTGGCTTCTCTGTAATTTGCTATTTCTGGTTTTTGTATGCTTGTAGAGATACAATACTTGAAGATACAGTTCTTCAAGTATTGTCTTAAAAATAAGAGCCAAGCCAGGCTTAGTGGCGCATGCCTGTAATCCTAGTACTTGGGAGGCTGAGACAGGAAGATTGCAGGTTCTAGGACAGCCTCAGCATATAGTGAGACTTTCATCAACCTAGAGAGACCCTGTTTCCAAAAAAAAAAAATAGTGCTGGGGGTGTAGCTCAGAGGTAGAATGCTCCTGGGTTCAATCCCCAGTACCAAAGACAAAAACAAACAAAGCCAATAGCTGGGAGCAGTGGTAAACGCCTGTAATCCCAGTACTTGGGAGGCAGACAGGAGAGTCACGGGTTCAAGACAACTTAGCAGGACCCTCAGCAACTTATCAAGATCTTGTTTCAAAATAAAAAAATAAAAGGGACTGTGGGGCGGTGTGTAGCTCAGAGATAGAGTGCCCCTGAATTCAATCCCCAGTAACTAAAAAAGAAAGCTGAGTAATGATACTGGGTTCTCCTCTAAGAGCAAAGTGATTTGGTTTGATTGAAAGGAACTTTTATAGAGAGACTTCTTTAGAGCAGAAGTTTTATTTTAGGTGGGTGACATATGCCAGGAAAAGTAAGATGTTAATATGATCATAATATTTGACCTAGAGTATATGAGAATGTAGTTCCAAGAAATGTGTTGTAGATATTTGTTGTAATTATGCTTTTGATGCATGGTACCATATCTTGTAATTCTATGTGCATATATCACACCTACCTGAATATGGTCTTTGAAAATGTAATAACTTATATATAAAGTTAAATTCAGTTTTATTAACTAATTTGTCCAAATGAGGCAAACCTGCTGCTACTAGACAGTTTAGTTGTCTCAGATGATTTTCATGTGAACATATTCATTCCGACATAATTGTAAAACTGCATTTTAGATGGAGGAAAGAGGGATTTTGCTATAGGATAATCTTTTTTGGATGTATAACTATTTCAACTCTATAAATAGCTTTAACGATTTTAGGCTCATCAGCTAATATGCTGAGAGAGAGGGAGAGAGAGAGAGACAGGGAGAGAGAGAACGAGAGAGCTGAGGCTGGCCGCGAACCCGGATCCTCTGGTCTCTGCCTCCCAAAGTACTGGGATTACAAGCGTGCGCCACCACGCCCAGCGGAAATGTGTCTTTTTGAGGATGGAGTAAAACTCACTTTATGTCTTATAGGGCACAGTTGGAAGCATCATGTATGTTTGTGTTATCATTTCTCTGAAGCAACATTTAATATTTAACTCATAGAAATGGACTAGTCAGTAATAAAAATTGTTTCTACTTTATAGAAGTAAACATTTTGTTCCACTTAACCCTTTCAATCTAGAATTAAAAGATGAAGATGACGACGATGATTGTTTCATACTTGAGAAAGCAGCAAGAGGGAAAAGACCTATTTTTGAATGTTTTTGGAATGGACGATTAATACCATATACATCAGTCGAAGAGTAAGTTTTGATTGTTGCTGAAATCACATTGTTTTCTAACCTAATCTTTTTACTAACTGATGTTTTCTTCTGTTCAAGCTTTGACTGGTGTGCTCCTCCTAAGAAGAGAGGGCTTGCACCAATTGAATGCTACAATAGAATATCTGGTGCACTATTCACTAATGACAAATTTCAAGTCAGCACAAATAAACTGACATTTATGGATCTGGAGCTAAAATTGAAAGATAAGAACACTCTTTTTACAAGGATTTTAAATGGACAGGTATGGCTTTCGAATATTAAATTTTGAATATTTACAAACACTTTATTTCTAAGTAAAACCAGAGATACTAGTAATGTAGGTTTTTAATGATATTTTGCATACTTTGGATTTATGTAATCAGAAGATAATAGTGTGTGAACTCCCCAGGGGCATTCTCCCTTCGAGCTACACCTCCAGCCCTATTTTATTTTTTTATTTGGTTACATGGTCTTGCTAAGTTGGCGAGGGCCTCACCAAGTTGCTGAGGCTGGCCTTGAACCTACAATCCTCCTATCTCAGCCTCCCAAGTCCTGGAATTACAGGCATGTGCCTCCATGCCCAGTTGATGATGGTGCTTAAATGTTTTTTCACAAGCTTTCAACTATTCATAGTGCTCAGAAATTTCAAATTAATTGACCCTGTTTGGATAAAATTTACCTATCTTTATTAGATCTTAGTATCAAAACTTTGACTTAGTAGAAGTCTCAGAAGCATCTTTTTTTTTTGAGGTACCGGGATTGAACCCAGGGGCATTCTACCTCTGAGCTACACCCCCAGCCCTATTTTTTATCCTTTATTTTGAAACCAGGTCTCACGAAGTTGCGGAGGGCCTTACTAAGTAGTTGAGGCTGGCTGCGAACCCAGATCCTCCAGTCTCAGCCTCGCAAGTACTGGGATTACAAGCATGTGCCACCATGCCAGGCTAGATTATTTTATGATGAATATCCACATGCTCCTCTCCTAGATTAACTAACACCTTACCACACCAGTTATGTCCTACTGTAATTCTACTTTTATGGATTTAATTAATGCATCTGTTTTTGTTTTGTTTTGTGGTACTGGGGATTGAACCTGGGGCGTTGTACATCTGAGTACACCCGCAGCCTCTCGTGTATGTTAGGCGAGCATTCTACTACTGAGGCGCAGCTCCAGCCCATGAGGGGATTTTTATTGCCCATTGAGAGTGTGTGTGGTTTGTAGTGAGAAGCCTCCACTTACTCCTTTCCTGAAATAGCTAGTTCTCCTGGGAGGGAAATGCTCATTATTTACAGAGGTATCCTAAGATTTAAAGCAATAAATGAAAGTTTTGTTATTGGTATTGACCATTGAGACCTTGGTTCCAGGGATGATATCAAAGATTTCTTAAGTAATGCTTTTGTTTGTAATACCCTAAGTTCGTACAGGAGAAGGATCCAACAAAATAATGTAATTTTTTATTAGATTTTTGAAATGTGTGGCTTATGGAAGGAAAAATGAAATGAGTCACAAATGGCTATATTTGCTTACTATTAGCTGTATTTCATAGAAACTTTTAAAATTTTGCAGGAGCAGCGAATGAAAATTGACAGAGAATTTGCTTTATGGCTAAAGGACTGTCACGAAAAGTATGACAAACAAATAAAATTTACACATTTTAAAGGAACAATTACACGTCCTGATCTTCCCTCTAAAAAACAAGGTCCCTGGGCAACATACTCAGCAATAGAATGGGACGGAAAAATATACAAAACGGGACAGCTGGTAGGTTTAACTTATGTTTAGATTCAGTTTATAGTAGCATTTGAAACTAAATGAAATATGTTAAAACTACAACAGCTACAAAAATGCATTTATTAGCTCCTAAGGGGCCAGTAAAGAATGAAAAGGACAAGCTGATTTTTTTTTTTTTTTGTACTGGGGATTGAATTCGGGTGTGCTACCTCTTGAGCTATGCCCCCAGCCCTTTATTTTTTTATTTTTATTTGTTATTTATTTATTTATTTATTTATTTATTTATTTATTTATTTGTGGTACCAGGGATTGAACCCAGGGGCGTTCTACCTCCGAGCTACACCCCTGGCCCTATTTTATATCCTTTATTTTGAAACAGGGTCTCACTAAGTTGCTGAGGCTGTCCTCGAACCTGCGATCTTCTTGTCTCAGCCTCCCAACTACTGGGATTACAGGCATGTACCACCACGCCTGGCTGTATTTCTTCTTTTGAGAAGTTTCTGTTCAGATCAATTGCCTATTTTTTATTTGGTTATTCTTTTTGGTGTTATTTTTTTAGTTCTTTATATATTCTAGATATTAGTCTTTTACAGCATTAAAAAAATAAAAGACTTGTTTATTGCCAGAGGCTCACTAGCAAGATTTTTATTGTTTCTTACACTAACATTTACTTGCATGGAGATTCCCAAATTTTTAAAGTTATATTGTGAAAAAATGATTTTTTAGGTTTTTTGTTGTTGAGTATCTGCTACTGTGCCTTTTGACTTCCATTATGGAGAATTCATAGATCTGGGAAATGAGCTTTGTTCTTAGGGATATTAATACTTAAAAATAGAGACAGCATAGGCATAAGTAATAACAGGTAAGAAGGGGTAAGAGAGAATGAAAAGTACGTTGGCAGTTTTGAAGCAGAGGAGAGAATTTTCTAACTTTGGAAGATATTGAGCCTTGGAAGAAGAAAACAATCATGAGATACTTTGGGTGAGAAGTGGCATTAGTGTGAACCTTGAAATAAGTAAGGCTTACACAGATATTTCTACAGGTAGAAGGGTATCCAGTTTTTCCATTAATGTGAGGAGTACCATCATATATTTAAAGCCATGGAATTGGATGAGATCACCTAGAAATAGTGAATATAACATGAAAAGGAGGCTGAAAGGATAAACTAGTGAAATCCAAGGAAACTAGGAGAATATAATGGTGTCCCTGAAGCCAAGTGAAGAGTTACAGGAGTGTTCACTGTGTGTGTGTGGGGGGGGCACTGGGGATTGAACCCAGGGGCACTCTACTTCCAAGCTACACCCTAAGCCCTATTTTTATTTTTATTTTGAAGTGGGGTCTTGCTAGGTTGATGATAGTCTCACTACTTGCTGAGGCTGTCCTCAAATCTGCAATCCTCCTGCCTCAGCTTCCCAAGTACTGGGATTACAGGCATGCGCCACCCGCCCAGCTATAAGAGTGTTCACTTTTGTCAAATGCTTTGTGGTAATTGAGTAAAATGCTTTCTAGAAAAAGATCATGTAGCTGGCAATATGTTGGGTCATCCTGCAACCTACTGTGTGTGTGAAGAAAAATAGTTTAGAAACAAGGGTACAAAGGTAGATTGGGTTAAACTCTTGTCCTTCTGGGGAATTTCTGAAGTGGACTAATGGAAATATTACCCTTAGATTTTTCAAGCCAGTAAGAAAAATTATAAGCAAATTTTGACCTAGTTTATTCAACAGAAATATTAACTGTCAGGTTTATAAACACATGCTTAAGTATGTTATATTTGTATGAAGAAACTGCTGTATTTTACAAAGATTTAAGAATAGATGGAATACTTCACAAATATAATTTTATTAGAATGCTTTTAGTTTTTCTTTTCTTTTTTTTTTTTTTTCTTTTTTTGAGGTACCGGGGATTGAACCCAGGGGCATTCTACCTCCGAGCTACACCCCCAGCCCTATTTTTTTTATACTTTATTTTGAAACTGGGTCTCATGAAGTTGCGGAGGGCCTTACTAAGTAGCGGAGGCTGGCTGTGAACCCGGATCCTCCAGTCTCAGCCTCCCAAGTACTGGGATTACAAGTGTGCGCCACCACGCCCGGCTAGAATGCTTTTAGTTTTTCTCATGATAGTTACGAAGGGTTTTTTTTACCTTATATATGAATTCTGTGAAGTAGTTAATATTAAATCTGTCTCTATTAATAAGTATTAATACTGACACCTTTTTTAAAAAACTGAATATTAGGTCAAGACAATCAAGACACTTCCCCTCTTTTATGGAACCATAGTAAGATTTTTTCTTTATGGTGATCATGATGGAGAAGTATATGCTACAGGAGGAGAAGTACAAATTACAGTGGTAAGATACCCAGTAATCAAAAATACTATTAAAAGTCTCTTGGTACTATTTTTCTGTAAATTTTGAAATAAAGATGCAGTATTTTATATTTTGCTTGCATTTGGTTTTTCTATTGATGAAGTGATTATAGTTAGCATAAATTTTTGTTTCTTATTTGATATTTTTAAAATCTATACAACGTAATATCTATATATCTAGTATTTTACAAATATATACATATATTATCGCAAGTTACCACAGTAGTTTTATAAAGTACACATTTCCTCCATCTGTATACCTAGTGTTTTACAAATATATATAATATATACATATACATATTATTGCAAGTTACCACAGTAATTTTATGAAGTGCACATTTCCTCAAGGGCCTACAAACTAGTAAACATTGGAGCCAGAATTGTCTCTCAAGAATGAGTACTACGAGGATAAATAAATCTATGAGGATAGAATGAATTTTTTCCCTACTCTTGTTTGGTATATCATTAGGACAATGGAGGTTACATAAAAAGTGAAAAGAAATACTGTGGTATAGTGTGAGAATACCTACCCTCATTTACATACTTAATTCAGATAAAGTAGATTTCTCTGAAAGAAACAAATGTGTTGTTTTTTGGTACTAAATTTAGTTTTCTTTGACATGTTGGTATAAATTAATTTTATTAATTCAGGAACCTCAGGCATTGTATGATGAAATAAGAACTGTGCCAATTGCAAAACTGGATAGAACAGTTGCTGAGAAAGCTCTTAGAAAATATGTAGAAGATGAAATGGCAAGGTAAGAAACATTTCAAGAAGCATGACAAAAATTAGGAAAAATTCAACAGGAATTGTTAGTGTTTTTAAGTATTCTTGAATGCATCACATACCTTCTGATAGAGCATTTGTGCTTTTAAGATGGTGTATGGGGCTGGGCATGCAGCTCAGTGGCACAGTGCTTGCCTAGCATGCAGTAGGCCCTGGCTTCAATCCCTAGCACCCCAAAAAGGAAAGAAAGAACAAAGATGTCATACATACTGAGGTGAACTTCTTGACATTAAATATTTGGAGGTCTAGTTATAAAAACAGACTCCTAGATTTGTAGAAAAAGAAGGAAATCTTACATATCTAAAGTGTCATTTATTTAGGCATAAAATAGGCATTCAGAAAAGAAACCACTTGTTTTTACTTATATCTAGATGAAAATTAAAATACCTTCTGAGAGATAGGGATTAGTAAAAAAGAAGTAAAAGGAAGTAGAAAAGCAAACCTCTGTATTTGAATCTTCTGCTTGTAAAACTAATGATGTTGGATCTTCTGCTTGTAAAACTAATGATGTAGTCATTTTGTTTTTTACTGAATTTTTCTGTTCTTAGAGTTTGTCATCTCTCTCAAATGTAACTTGTATTATAAACAAGTAGAAACATTACCAGAAAAAAATGATAGTTTCTGGGTCTTAATACCAGGAATCTTGTCGTGCTGTTTTAGTGGCCACAGCAAGAGTAGAGAAGAAAGAATTTTTAGTTGATTAATCATATAGAATTTCAGAATGACCTCTCAAAATATATCAACAATAACTATGTAAGGCTTTAGTAGCTTATATATTCCTAATTAAGGTATAATTAACAAAGTTCATGAAACATTAATATGCTGGTTTCATTATAGGCTCCCTGATAGATTGTCAGTAACTTGGCCTGAAGGAGATGAATTGTTGCCTAATGAGATTAGGCCTGCTGGAACCCCCATTGGTATGTCCTTGTGGTTGCTTTTCTAATACCAAAAAGTGCTTTTATTTTGTATATTTCTAATATGTAAGGACCATAAACAATTAAAATGAAGTGGAAAAACTCAGCAGATTCTTTATAGGTGTAATTAAGACACTCTTTCTTTTAATTTTGAACTCATAGGTGCGTTAAGAATTGAAATACTGAATAAAAAAGGAGAGGCAATGCAAAAGCTTCCAGGAACAAGTCATGGAGGCTCAAAGAAACTCCTAGTTGAGCTTAAAGTTATATTGCACTGTAAGTATACGCACTAATTCAGATCTTTAATATTTCTTAAAGGTGCAATACAGATTTGAAAATTTTCATGTAATTGTTGACAATCTGATGGATATAGTGAATTTGATTAAAGTTAGAAATTTCAGGTGTAATATGGATAATTTTTTTGTGGATATTTTTCAAAGTTTTTCTTTGTTTTATCCTAGAATTTCTCAGGTAGGTAACTGTGGGCTAAAGGAAAGGTATGGTGTATAAATATGTAAAAGAATGTAGATTATCATTAAGGTCCCTTCCAAATTAAAAATACTATGCCTCTGAAATCTGTTGGCCAGAAGTATGTGGTTCAAATAATAAGCCTGGCCTTTTTGTGGTCAAGAAGAAAGAGATGCCGGGTGTGATGGTTCATACCTGTAATCTCAGCTACTTGGTAGGCTGAGGTAGGAGGATCACAAGTCTGAGGCCAGTCTGGGCAACTTAGCGAGACCCTGTCTGAAAATAAAATTTAAAGAGGACTGGGTATGTACTTCAGTGGTAGAGAGTTTGCCTAGCATACACAAGCACCTGGGTTTAATCTAGAGAGAGCAAGTTACTGCTTGCATCTTCTACTTCCCTAACTTAAATCACCTTGTTAATTTTCTTATCCATCACTTTTGTCTTTACTGTCTAAAATATTTTCTTTTGTACTTTCGGTATTCTATCACTATATATTTGTGTGTCAAGATTTGATATTTTATTCAGTGTGTGTTTATTTCCAACATTTAAAAACTGGTCAATGATAGTGTATGTTTTCATATTATAAATGTCTTATTAGAGCCGGGTGTGGTGGCTCACGCTTGGAATCCCAGTACTTTGGGAGGTGGAGACCGGAGAATCCGGGTTCACGGCCAGCCTCAGCTTTCTCTTTCTCTCTCTCTCTCTCTCTACCTAGTGAGGCCCTCCGCAACTTTGTGAGACCCGGTTTCAAAATAAAGTATAAAAAATAGGGCTGGGGGCGTAGCGCGGAGGTAGAACGCCCCTGGGTTCAATCCCCGGTACTGCAAAAAAAAAAAAGTCTTATTAGGTCTCAGTAGCATTTAACAGTTTGACCAACTCTAATTTTACTGACATGTTCTCTTATTTTTGGCTTCTGTGGACACTACCCTGTATTTCTCCAATTTTTCTTTTGTTTTTGGGTCTTAATTTACCTTCCACTTCTGGAGGAGGTAAGCCATTCCAACACAGTTTCACTGGGCTAAAACCAAAGTCTCAGAGGGACGCACTCCTGGGGGCTCTAGGAGAGCCTTGCCTTTTCTACTTTCTAGATTCCATTCATTCCTTGGCTTTTGTTCTTCCTTTATCTTCAAAGCCAGCATTGTAGCTCCTTTGAATCTCATTGTGAATCGGACCTTCCTGCCCGTCCCTTCTAAAATGTTTTATACATATACATAAAATTATTTTTTAAAAATAAAATTGTAAGCCGGGCGTGGTGGAGCACGCTTGTAATCCCAGTACTTTGGGAGGCGGAGACCGGAGGATCCGGGTTCGTGGCCAGCCTCAGCTCTCTCCCTGTTTCTCTCTCTCCCTGTCTCTCTCTCTCTCTCTCTCTCTCTTTCTCTCTCTCTAACTAGTGAGGCCCTCCGTAACTTCATGAGACCCGGTTTCAAAATAAAGCATAAAAAAATAGGGCCGGGGGCGTAGCGCGGAGGTAGAACGTCCCTGCGTTCAATCCCCGGTACCGCAAAAAAAATAAAATAAAATAAAATAAAATTGTGGCAAAATACACATAACAAAATTTACTATTTAAGTATATTAAGTGGCATTGAGTAAATTCCGATTGTTGTTCAACCATTACCACTATCCATCTCCTGTACTTCTTTAACACCCCAAACTAAAACCCAAACTGAAATAACTTCCCATTACTCCCCCATCCTCTGGTAGCCATTATTCTTCTTTCTGTTTCCGTGAGACTACTCTACATATCACATATATGTGGAATCATGTAATACTTGTCCTTTGTGTCTGGCTTATTTCACTTGGCATAGTATCTTTACATCTTTTATTTATTTTTTTTGTGGTACTGGGGATTGAACCCAGGGGCATTCTACCTCCGAGCTACACCCCCAGCCCTGTTTTTTTTATTCTTTATTTTGAAACAGGGTCTCACTAAGTTGCGGAGGGCCTCACAAAGTAGCTGAGGCTAGCCGTGAACCCGAATCCTCCGGTCTCAGCCTCCCAAGTGCTGGGATTACAAGCGTGCACCACCACTCCCGGCGTATCTTTACATCTTTATCTTTCCATCTTTATTGTAGCATGCGCCAGAATTGTTTGTTTTTAAGGCTGAATAACCCAATGTATCTTTATGCCATATTTATTCATGTGTTGGTGGATATGAGTTGTTTTTCATTTTTATCTTTTGTAAATAATGGGGCTATGAATATTGGTGTACAAACAGTGCCTTGAGTCCCTTTCATTTCTTTTAGATCTATATCTGAAAGTGGAGTTGTTGGGTCATTTTTTGCTTAATTTATTGAGAAACTGACATGCTGTTTTCTGTAATGGTTGTTTCCTTTTTACATTGTTAACAGCTTTGCACAAGGATTCTAGGCTCTTCACATCCTGAACAACACTTCTTATTTACTGTGGCTTCTTTAACAGCGATTCCATTGGGTGTGACATGGTACCTCATTGTGGTTTTGATCTTTCGTTTTCCTAATGATCAAGTGATCTTGAGCATTTTTTCATGTGCTTATTTGCTATCTATCTTCTTAAGACAAATGTCTCTTCAAGTCCTTGCCCATTTTTTAATCAAGTGTTATTGTTGAGTTTTAGGCATTGATAATTTTGGATATTTATCACTATTAGAGATATGATTTACAAATATTTTCTCCCACTCTGTAAGTTCCTTTTCACATTATTGATGGTATCTTATGGTGCACAAGAATTTTTAATTTTGATGTAGTCCATTTTGTCTCTCTTTTCTTTTGTTACCTGTGCTTTTGGTATGTCAAAGAAATCATTGCCAAATCCAGTGTTATGAAGCTTTTCCTAAATGTTTTTTTTTCTTAAGAGTTTGATAGTTTTAGTTTTATGGTTAGTTCTTTGATTTATTCTGAATTAACTTTTGTATATGGTTAGTTTCTCTTTATGTGCTTACCTTCTTACATGGGGCTATCCAGTTTCCCCTACATCATGTGTCAAAACAATTACCCTTTCCCTACTGAATGAACATAGCACCCTTGTTGAAAATCAATTGACTGCTGGGCGTAGTGACGCACACTTGTAATCCCAGTACTTGGGAGGCTGACACAGGAGGATGGCAGGTTCGCGGCCAGCCCCAGCTACTTAGTGAGGCCCTCCACAACTTAGTGAGACCCATTTTCAAAATAAAGAATAAAAAATAGGGCTGGGAGTGTAGCTCAGAGGTAGAATGCCCCTGGGTTCCATCCCTAGTACCACACACAAAAAAAAAGAAAGAAAAGAAAATCAATTGACCATATTTGTGGGGCTGGTTATTTTGGTAGATTCTTTAGGGTTTCTGCTTATAAAATCATGTTATCAATGAACACAAATAATTTTACTTCTTTTTCTCCCAAAATGGATGCCATTTCTTTCTTTATTTTCTTACTTCATTGCTTTGGGTAGAACTTCCAATAATATGTTGAATAGAAGTGCGGGAAGTAGGCATGTCTGTCTTATTCCTGACCTCAGAGGAAAAGGATTTAGTCCTTCACCATTGAGTGATATTTACTGTGGGTTTTATATGTAAAGCCTTTATCATGTTGAAGACATTCTATTCCTTGTTTATTTAGTGTTTTAATCATGGAAGAGTGTTATTTTGCCAAATGCTTTTTCTTCATCAATCCAGATGATTGGGTCCCCCCACCTCATTCTGTTAATGTAGTATATTACATTGATTCGCTTTCATTTATTCTTGCATTCCAGGAAAAAATTCACATGGAAATAGTGCATAGTCACTGCTGACTTCGGTTTGCTAGCATTTTGTTGAATTTTCATATCAGTATATATAATGGATGTTGATCTGTAGTTTTCTTCTCTTTTCTTCGGCTTTGGTATCAGTTAATGCTGGGTTCATCAAATTAGTTAGGAGGTATTGCCTTCCTCTTTAATTTTTTGGAAGAGTTTGGGAAGGATTGGTGTTTCCATCCATGTCTTAATTCCCTATAATCCATTTCCCACCAGTTCCCATACTAAAGTGTATCTTCGTTCTGCCATTCAAGTCCAAATCATCATGATCTTTCCATCTTAACCACTGAGTAGCTGCTTCGTCGGAGTCTCCACTGCCTCTCTTGTTCCAGCTTATTTACCTCACTGTATCCCAAAGTGATCCTTTTAAATTGCACATGTGTTTGTGTTACTACACCTTTACTGACTTCGGATACCAGTCCTCTCTCTGCAAGACCCCACACATGACCTCTCCTCTCTTTGCAGCTTCATCCCTTCTTCACTTACTGTTCTCTAAACTGCAATTGCTTTCTTTGGGTTCTCATAGAAACCAGGTTTTTCCACCTATGGACCAAATTTTGTTATTTCTTAATGTGTCTCTGCCCTCTAGGATGGGCTATTTGTAAATGATCAGATAATAAATATTTAGGCTTTGAGTTTTTTGTTAACTACTTAAATTTGTCATTGTGGAATGAAAGCAGCCATGGACAGTGTAGTAGTTTGCAGACCCCTTGCTCTAAAAGACAAAAACTGGAGCCAGTCCAGTGGTGCATAACTACATATATAGTCTTAGCACTCAGGAGGCTAAGGTGGGAGGATCACTTTAGGAGCTTAGACCTACCTGGGTAACATAGTGAGACCCATTCTCAACAAAAAGATTAAAAACTCCATGAAAGCAAGCATGTCATTTGTTTTCTTCATATTTTTTAGTGGCATATATTTTGGAGGCAATAATTTAATATATATGTGTTGAACAAATACAGTAAAAACCAGAAAGTTGCTTGATCCTTTTAGAGAACTTCTGATAACTGATTTCTATGACAATGTATAATTACACCATTTTTAAAATGAATTTTTAAAATTTTGAATGAAACAAAAATGTAGAGTTATATAATGAACCCAATATATAAATTAACCTAGTTCAGTAATTATCATATATTTGGTTTTGCTTGCTTTATTCTTTATTGTAGTTGTTGAATCACAGTGCATTCATCTCTTAAGGACACTTTCTTAAGTAATTATAATTCAATTATCATGATAACTTCTTGGTACCATCTGATTCCTAATCCAGCTCAGATTTCCCTGATTTGCTAAACTGAAAACATTTTTTGTTGTTTTAGGGGTATCAAGCACATATATTACATTTAGTTATATGTTGTCTTAAGTCACTTCCCCAAAGGAGAGCTCCCTTCCTCCTTTTTACTGTACCATTGATTTTCTTTTTTTTTTTTTTTT
>PVJS01033181.1:0-22323 GCA_004027185.1 Glis glis | reverse complement strand
TTTTTGCGGTACCGGGGATTGAACCCAGGGGCGTTCTACCTCCGCGCTACACTCCCGGCCCTATTTTTTATCCTTTATTTTGAAACTGGGTCTCACGAAGTTGTGGAGGGCCTCACTAATAGCTGAGGCTGGCTGTGAACCCGGATCCTCCAGTCTCAGCCTCCTAAGTACTGGGATTACAAGCGTGCGCCACCACGCCCAGCCATAGCTTCAGTTTCTTTCTTTTTTTTTTTTTATTTTGGTACTGGGGATTGAACCCAGAGGCATCCTGCCTCCAAGTTATACCCCCAGCCTGTTGTTTTTTTTGGAAACGGTCTCACTCAGTTGTGGAGGGCCCCCGCTAAGTTTCCGAGTCTGGCTTTGAACCTGGAATCCTCTTGTCTCAACCTCCCAAGTACTAGGATTACAAGCGTGCACCACCATGCCTGGCTAGCTTCAGTTTCTGTACCTGTGCCTGGGGGAAGCAATGAGTGAGTCAGCCCCTAAGGCCTGAGTGACCAGCCCTGTCCCTCCCCCTGCAGTCCCACGGGGGAAGCTCCTTGCTCCCACCTCTCCAACAACCTAATCAGCCCTGTTTGTCTCTAGGACTGGATGTGGCAAAACTTGCAAAACCACATTCATGGCAGTTTGCTGGTCCCACATCTGGGCTGGGCAGGCAGGTGGCCGGTGGGAGGTGGGCCCTGTGCACAGGACTCAGCCTGTCCCTCAGAGCCTGGCACCCCGGATGCACCCCTCAGGCAGCACAGGTTGAATTGAAAACATTGAAGATTGAAGTGTCTGGGGGGAAACTGTCCCCAGGAGGGGGGGAGCATCCTGCAAACTAGAGGGCTCCCCCCCCCCAGGGGCAGGAACCCTGTGCCCTCCGTTCCCTGAGTCTATTACACCATCTGCAAAATGGGGGATACTGGGTAAGGCGGTGGTAAGCTGTGAATCCCCAGACCTCAGGCCTCTGCCTGGGAATGATGAGGGTTCCTCATGGTTAGCCCATCCTCCTCACTGCCTGCCTCCCACCTGGCTGGCAGCACACACCAGGACCAGTGTTTCTGGGTCACATTCTCGATTCAGGTGCTAATGGGGGCAGACACTGCTGGGGGGAGGGGACCTCTGTCTAGCTGGGCAGATGTTTCTCAATGGAGAACTTAGGTACTGTGGCCTTTGGAGGACAGGGTTGGGTGTGTCTCCCAAGGCTCCTGGGTTGGGGTTTGCAAAGTGAGCCGGAACTGGGGGGCAGCCTCTGCTGCCGGGGGCCTTGGCATCAGGGGAGGTGCTTAGAGACCAACACCCCTGCCTAAGCTCCCACATGCCTGTTTGGGCGTCTCCAGCAGGAAATTCTCAGAATAATTTGTATGAATTTACTTTTTTTAAAAAGTGACAAAAACCCTGGGAGCCAGGCTGGGTTTCTGGGTGTGTGGGGTGGGGGAGGGGCCAGGAAGTCAGCTGGCTTTGGGCAGCATAGGCTGGGGGAGCAGGCCCGGGACTTGGCAGGGCCCCGAAGACCCCTCACACACTTGCCAGGCTCCCTCGACCAGCGCTTTCGCAAGAGCAGTGGGTGGGTTGGGTTCCTGCGTTCCCCTTAGGGCCCCAGGCAGGATACAGTGAAAGCCAGCGCCTCTTTCTCTGGGCCCCCTCCCCCGCAGTGGCCCCAGATCTCCAGAGGGAGCTGAGCTGATTCCTGGAAGGGCTTACTCTGGCCCCCTGTCCCACCACCCTCCTTGGCCAGGCCTGAGGGCTCTGCCTGGAGTCTCACCTCTGCTCTTTGCTAACCAAGGGACTCTGAGAAGCCACTGTCTGTAAAACTGTTCTGTCTGTAAAACAGCCCCTGGTGTTAATGGTGATGATAAGTGCCCTGGTTAGTTTTTGGTTTTGTTTTTTGGGGGGGGTTTGGGGGGGGTCCTGGGGATTAAACCTGGGGACATTCTGTCTCCGAGCTATATCCCTAGCCCTATTTTATTTTTATTTTGAAACAGGTCTCACTAGGTTGATAGTCTCACTACTTGCTGAAGCTGTTCTCAAACCTGCGATCCTCGTGTCTCAGCCTCCCAAGTACTGGGATTACAAGTGTGCACCACCATGCCCAGCTAGTGTCCTGGTTTTTTGGTTTGGTTTGGTTTGGTTTGGTACTGGGGATTGAACCCAGGGGCATTCTACCTCTGACCTACACCCCCAGCCCTATTCTTTTGTTGTTTTTGCCAGTGCTGGGGATTGAACCCAGGGGCATTCTACCTCCCAGCTATATCCCCAGCCCATTTTTTTTTTATTCTTTATTTTGAAATAGGGTCTCACTAAATTGTGGAGGGTCTCACTAGCTGAGGCTGGCCGCAAACCTGCAATCATCCTGTCTCAGCCTCCCAAGTACTGGAATTACAAGCGTGTGCCACCACGCCCGGTTGATTCTTTATATTTTGAAACAGGGTCTCACTAAGTTGCAGAGGGTCTCACTAAATAGCCGAGACTGGCCACAAACCTGTGATCCTCCTGTATCAGCCTCCCAAGTACTGGGATTACAGCCATGCGCCACCATGCCCGGCTAGTGCCCTGGTTTTAATGGAGTCTTGCTCCAAGAGGCAGTGTCTCTCTTGGTGGTAACAGTGTGAGAGAGACCATAGGTGGGGCTGTCGTGGGAGCTGTCTTCAGGCCCTTGGGTTCAGTGCTAGGGCCACCCTCCTTGCCACCTGAAGACGTCCTCAGGAGGCCCAGGTGTGTGTGTGTGACACCCATGGCCTCCTACCGAATTCCAGGCTCTCCGGCTGGAATATGGTGGTCTTAGGGGAGGGGATCAGGAGGGATCCAGAAGCCACCTAGTCCAGGCTCCTTAGGATACAGATGGAGAAACTGAGGCACAGACAGGGCTGTGTGGTCAGCCAGAGGTGGGGCTGGGCCCAGAAGCAGGTCTCCCTGGTTCACAGATGAGTAAACTGAGGCTCAGAGGAGGGTAGGGACTTGCCACGCGCGGAGATGGTGATAGTGTGAGCCCTGCCTGGGCTAGTTAGGGGCGCATGGCCTCCCCCATGAGACAGGGCGGGGTACTCCCTCTACTCAGAGCCACAGCAGCAGTGCCAGGAGTGTGCGAGGGGAGCACTGTTAGGGCGTCACCACCCACCTACCCGCCACGGGCGGTGATGGGCACACTGCTGCTGCCTGGCTGTCTCAGCTCGCCCTATCCCAGATGGAGGCCTGGGTGGGGTCCTGGGCACTAAGCATAGCCTTTCTTCCCGCAGACAGCCCTCAGCGCCTTCTTCCAGGAGACTAACATCCCCTACAGCCACCACCACCACCAGATGGTAAGTGTTCCCTGAAACCCTAAGGTGGCCCGGTTCTGGGCAGAAGGAAGGAGGCCTGCAGCACCTCGAGATGGGCCAGCAGGGGTGTGGGCCCAGGGGCTCCTCGCCGTCCTGTGGGTTGGTGCTCCTGGCCGGCAGCCTCATGGGGATGCTGTGCGTGGACCTGTCGTCAGGGCCCTTTCCCTGTGAGCCCGTGTGGTGGTCCAGCTGGGCCAAGGCGCTGCTCAGGCAGCACCTGGGGAAGGGGTGCAGGAGCTCCAGTGCTGGCCATGTGTGTCCTCAGTGAAAGTGGGACCGGGCCTTTAGAAAGGGGTGCTCACATCTCCCTCTCCTTTCTTCCCCCACAGATGTGCACTCCTGCCAACACCCCCGCCACGCCCCCCAACTTCCCTGATGCCCTCACCATGTTCTCGCGGCTCAAGGCTTCTGAGAGCTTCCACAGTGGCGGCAGCGGCAGCCCCATGGCCACGACAGCGACGTCGCCCCCGCCGCACTTCCCCCATGGCGCCACCGCCACCAGCAGCATCGCGGGACCCAGCTGGCCAACCGCACCCTCGCCCCCAGGGGGCCCACAGAGCCACCAGCCACAGCCGCCCCTGTGGACTCCGGCACCCCCTTCGCCGGCTTCAGACTGGCCTCCGCTGGCCCCCCAGCAGGCTGCAGCAGAACCGAGGGCCCACCCTGCCATGGAGGCAGAGAGATAAAGGAGGCCCCTCCCCCCTCCCGGAGGCCAGCACCCTGTGGGGCGGGGGAGAGGACGTCTCCGCGGGCCCCTTCATCCCTCCTCTGCCTGCACCCCTTTGTCCCGGAGCCCTGGATGGGAGAGACTGGACTCCGGCCAGGCGGGGACACGTCTCGGGCCAGCATGCACAGCTGCGTGTATGAGTTGACGGAGTACAGGCCCATGGCCCCAGCTCACAGGCTGAGAGTGGCTTGGGTGCCTGGTGGACAGCACCTTGGAGACCACCCTCCCCAGCCCAGCCCAGGGGTCCTATGGACAGTCACCCAGCGCCAAGAGGCACAGCGGGCTCCTGGCTCGCACTCCCTGGGCCGCAGGCCTGGATCCCCACACTCGGGAATGCAGAGCCTTCTCCGCATGTGCGCGTGTAGCTGTGTCTGTGTATTTATACATATGTCGCTCTTCAAAAGCAACCTAGTTTACGGGGCAGCTGGACTTTGCATGTTAGAGTGAGCCCCTTGCCCGCCACCCCCTCCCCAGGGCCCTGCCTCTCACCCCACCCTTTGTCCACCAACATTGCTGTTCCCTACAGAGAAAAGGATTATGGGAAACTCCAGGACTCTTCCTACCCATCCCCTAGCGCTTGCCTGCTGGGGATGTCTGCATGCCTCCCCCAGAGCCCAGGGGTACCCGATCCCCATCTCCTTTCCCCCTTTTAACAGAAGAAAGAATTCGAAACCACCACCAGGCTCTGGGTCTTGCCTCACATCCTGGGCTTTGCTGCCAGTTGGCTCTGGAGAAGGGTGGCCAGGCCGTGCTCAGGCCACCCAGTCTCGCCCAGCTCCGCCCTGCTCCTGCTGTAGCTGTGTCTTCAGCCTCAGCATGCTCGGGGATCTGCCCAACAGGCTTTTCCCATGAAGTTCGTTTTCTGGCCTGTTTCCAGAATCCCACCCTTCCCCCTGCTCAGATGGACAGATGTACAGATCACCCCAGTTTTGAGTAAGCAGGGTTCTCCACTGCCTCTGTCTTGCTGGGCTTCACATAGGACCTATTTTGGATCCTCCAAGCCCATCCTCCAGCAACACAGCTGAGGGGGGCAGCCTGGTGACCCCTGTCTGCTGGGATGCCTGTGTATCAGGGGAAGGAGAGGAGGAGGGAGGCCAGGGTGTCTTAAGCCTCACAAGTTTTCACTCTGTAGTGTCTCTGCTCTGGGATGGTAGAAAATCTTCAAGGAACTGCCACAGTCCCCCATAAGTGGTAGGGAAAGGCTTGTAGAGGGAGGTGTTTTGGGGTCACCTGCCATGCTGGTGAGCGCACGGGCTCTCCCTGTGGGCAGGTTGCTCAGATAGCCCTGAGTACTGGATGCGCACAAGGTGGCCCTCAGTCTAGATTCTGTACAGTGGGCACAAGGTGGCCCTCAGTCTAGATTCTGTACAGTGGGAGCACCAATTTTTAAATGCCCAGCAGAGTTGGTCATGGTGGTGCACACCTGTAATTCCAGTACTTGAGAGGCTGAGACAAAGGATCACGGTTCAAGACCAACCTCAGCAATTTGGTGAGGCCCTCTGCAACTTAGCGAGACCCTGTTTCAAAATAAAAAAATAGGGCTGGGGGTGTGTAGCACAGAGGTAGAAAGCCCCTGGGTTCAATCCCCAGTACAAAAAAAAAAAAAATGCCCATCAGCCCCTGTGGCGATAAGCTACACAAGTCTTGGGGCTGGGGCTGTCCCATGGAGCCCGTCTGTCTGGGGCCACTGTGGGCTGGGTCTGGAGGTCTCAGGTGGTGACATGAAGGCAGTTGTGTAGGTCTGGTCTTTCCAGCCTCAGCACTGTAGCCGTCTGGGACCCATTTGTTGTCCTAGTGGTGAGGGCTATCCTGGGTGCTGTAGAACCTGCTGTCCCACAGAAGCCTACCTGCTAGAAACAGCAGCACCCCAGTTGAAACGATCAAAAATGTATGCAGATAGTTGGGCGTGGTGGCGCACACTTGTAATCCCAGTACTTGGAGGCTGAGAACAGGAGGACCTCAGGTTCATGGCCAGCCTCAGCAACTTAGGCCCTCCACAACTTAGTGAGACCATGTTTCAAAATAAAAGAATAAAATAGGGCTGGGGGTGTAACTCAGAGGTAGAATGTCCCAGGGTTCCATCCCCAGTATAAAAAAAAATGTCTGCAGACACTGCTGAGGTGGGGTAGTTGCCCCCAGTGGAGAGCCCTCCCGAGTCCTGGGGTTTGTATGCCTGCTCCCCCTACATCAGAATCTGGGGAGAGGCACCCAGGTGGATAATCGTAATCTATCTGCCTACACTAAATACCACTCACTTTATACCTTGAAAAGCTGAGCTTCATAGTGTGCTAGTTATACCTCAAAGCTGTTACTAAAAATAAAACAGCATGGTGACTGGGAGCCACCAGACTCCTGATCCTCAAACCTGCAGACCGTAAACGCCCAGGCTCCTGGCCTCACCTTTGATGCAGCTGCCTTGGAGGAAAGGCCTGGGCTCTGAGTTTTAGTGAGTGTCCCAGGCAGGGTGGGAACCCTCTTGTAGGAGGAAGCAACCTGGGGACCCAGTCCAGGGCTGGAGCCAGGGCCTGGAACTCCGGTGTTTCCCAGCAGATGGAAGTGTGCTTTCACCCCTGGCCTGAGCATATTGGAGACAAGGAAGGGCTGCAAGAGTGGGCCAGGACTAACTCCAGGGAAGCCAGAGGGGGCCCACAAAGACACCATGTACCCTAGAACTTAAGTGTGATACAACCTGGAACCTTCTGTGATTTAGCCCAAGCCTGGAAGCTCAGAAGCAAAACTAAAAGACCAGTGGCACCCTTGTGTGCAAGAGGAAGTTAGCTAAGAAGCAAAGGGGCTGGAGTTCTAGCAGAGCTGACTCACAATTACAGGCCACCCTCACTGCTTTGTAGAAGCACCTCCTGGGAGCCACTGAGTGACACGGGAAAACCACCTTGTTACTTTGAAGTCCATCCCTGAGCTGGCCATGCCCTGCTCACCCGCTGGACTGGAGCTCCAAATGACTTTCCACTGTTTCCAAAACTCCACTCTAAAAAACACAGTTGGCCTGCATGAGTTCACTCAAAAGAATGTACTTCACTCTCGATGTCTGATTCCAAAGGATGTGCCAGCACGTGGGAACGAAGGCTTGGCTTTGCCAGGTGACAAGTGGCGGCTACCCCCTTCCAGTCCACTGTGGGAAAGGGCATGTATCTCAGGGCTTGCAAACCCTTGGTCCCGGCTGTGTGGCTTGTATGCAGTGTTGCACACTTTGTTAAATATGTCTGCCACTGTTAAGATCAGGAAGGTTTGTGCAAAAAGCCTCCCTTGTGACTTATGTTGGAAAACTCGAGTATATAGCCCAAATTCCCTCAAGGCCACAGGGGCCAGAGCTAACCATCACGCTGGGGACACCACCCGCTCGCCCCTGTTGGGCTGGCCCCTCCATTCCACTGGTCACATGGATGGTCATTTCCAGCTGCTGCCTTGGAATCGGCTGGACTCTGAAGGGGACCTTGCTTTTCGCCACCAGTGGCTGCAGAAGCAGACATCCCTGCTCGGGCGGTGGAGGGACACCTGGCAGAGGATCACTGCACTGAGCTCTTTCCTGTAGCAGACCGGCTCCTCCTTCAGACGGCCTTAAAGAGAGGAGGGCTTGTTCTCCTGCAAGAGTCTTGAATACCAGGCCGCACCCAGGTCTCCTGAGTGTCCCCAGGGTCTGTCCGGTGGCCCAGCAGGGTTCTCTGAGAACACACTGCGGCCAGCCCAGAGAACCACACTGTCCAGAGGCTGGCTGCAGCCGTGGAGGTCCCTGAGGGGCTCTACACAGCATCCCTGGCCAACTAAAGACAGATGAGTTCTTTGATGCAGACCAACCTCCCATCGTGGGAAGCCTGGCTTGGCCAAGATGGCGGTCTTTTGCTGCAACGCTATTTCCAGCTCCTGCCTGTGGAAAGGTCTCTAGGTCTGTAGTCACAGTTTGTCTTTGGGCACTATATGTGTTTTAAGTGAGCCCGCTGGGTGTGGTGATGCACACTTGTAATCCCAGTACTTTGGGAGGCGGAGACTGGAGGATCTGGGTTCGCGGCCAGCCTCAGCTTTCTCCCTCTGTCTCTCTCTCTCTCTCTCTGTCTCTCTCTACTTAGTGAGGCCCTCCGCAACTTCATGAGACCCGGTTTCAAAATAAAGTATAAAAAATAGGGCCGGGGGTGTAGCGCAGAGGTAGAACACCCCTGGGTTCAATCCCCGGTACTGCAAAAAAAAAAAAAAAAAAAAAAGAACACAGCCCTTTTGGGGCAGGGGAAGGCCGAGTCCTGGGGAGGGCGTTGCTGCCTGTTCTGGGTGGGCAACCCGCAGCACGGGCATGGGGCGCCTGCTGCAAAGTCTCACTCTGCTTTCGGTCCTTTCTTACCTCCTGGGGAATAATAAAGCTCCAGATATTGGTGGGGTCACTGTCTAGAGACCCCGAGGGAGACATGAACAAGAGGAGGGAGGGGTGGGGGAGAGCCCCCTCCTCTGGTGTCCTGTGTTTGGAGAGTCTCTGCCTAGAGCCCCCAGATCCATGGGAAGTCAGAGGTCAAGCCAGAAGGATGGTGCGGGGCCAGCTAGGATCCCCCGTCCCTGGAGGCCCTTCCTCCGGGCGCCAAGACTTCCGCCTTCCCTTCTCTGCCTTTGGGCACGGCGGTGCGTCTGCCCGGGGCATCCTCTGGCTTGGAACACACATTTGCTGCCGTCAGTAGTTTATGCCTTGGGGTTAATGAGTCTGTGGTGTTTGAGAGGGAGAAAGTGTTCTGGGTCCTAGCAGTGGGTGTGGGCGGGGTGTCCCTGTAGCATCCGGGGTGTCCCTGTAGCATCCTTCCAGCAGCGCCTCTGTGTGGGACCCTCTGCTCTAAAGAAGGCATCTCACTCCTCTTCCTGCCTGGCCAACTTCTTTAGTCCCACCAGCCTCCTTCTGCACAAGACCAGTTCACTTCATCTCGAAGTCCTGTGTCCCTGAACCCTCCCTCCCTCCTGGGCAAGCCGAGATGCTGGTCGCCCTATCCCCTGTTCAGCCTGGCCTTGCAGCTATGTCCCAGGCAAGTTGTTGCAGTCCCCTTGTGAAAGAAGAAGCTGGGCTGGCCTTCCAAACAGGATTCTACTGCCCCCAGTGCTTTCCACTGGTCTGACGGAGGCAGCCACCCTCCGGGGACAGCTGCCCAGGGAACCCTGGGTTGGGGCAATCCCCCTCCCGGCCTCCAAGACCTGCAGGTCCTCCTCCCCGGGCAGGACTGTCCTCTGGGATTGCTCTCAGCTGAAGTCCCCACCTTCCAGAGAACCCAGCAGCCTGTTAAAGTGCAGTGGGGTCACACACAAACCTGCTGGGCCCTGACTCCCAGGCTGCAGGAGCAGCTCAACTATTGATTCCTCAGCTTGTAAACCTGCGAGATGTGCCCAGCAAGCAGCTTCAAAGTGTCCCAAGGGGGGACAGATGTGAGGTGTGAGGGACAGTGGCTCAAGGACTTGGGAGGACCCCTGGGTGGCTGCGTGCCAGGGATGCAGGCTCAGGCATGGCCTGGCAGGGCTGCCATACTGGCCCCGGGGACCCCTGTTCCCCGGCTGGCCCGAGCTGGGGCCACAGCTCCCGTGGGGATGAAAGTCGGGCCCCCGTTGCTCATGCACAGCCCCCAGAGGGCATGGCCGCCTGGGAAGGGGCTGGAGAGCTAGGGCTTTGCTCTGTGACCCTGGGCCTGCTGAGTCCCCTGGTCTGCCCACCACAACCCTGGGGCAGCTCAGGGCCACCATGGAAAAGGTGGCGGGGAGGAAGGTGTGTTGGGAGTCTCTGGGCAGAGGCACTGGGAGGCTGCACCTAGGTGGCAACCAGAGGAAGGACCAGCAAGCCCCGCGCACCCACGTGGCAAAGGCCAGGCCACCTTCTGCGCAGGGTGCTGGCAAGGCCCCTCATTTCTGCTCAGAAAGGCGGAAGATTTTATTCTGGGCAGAAGTTGCCAAAAATACTCATCTGTGACATGGAGATGGGGCTGGGGCTGCACCGGCAGCGCCCCCCAAGGCAGCCCGCAGACATGGGTCACCTGGGTCCCGAAGAGCTTGGCCTCATTTGGACACAGTCCTTGGAGAAAGAAAAGACCAATCAGACCAAGGGTGGCCTCGGGTGAGGAGCTGATGAGGGGCTGTGGGCACCATTAGGAATGGGCAGGCACCCCGTGTCTTCAGACAGATGGCCTCCCAGCATCCTCCCCACCCCGGCTCTTCTGGACCGCTCTTCCCACCGGCCCCAACTCCCAGCTCATCCCAGAGATCTAGTGACTGCTGGGGTAGAGCAGGGGCTGTGCCCCAAACCTGCACAGGAGGAGGTTGGTTTGTCTCTGTGAAGTGGGACAGAACTGTCACCAGTCAGAAAGAAAAAAGAAATAGTGCAAAATGGGACCGAGGGAGGGGATGAGAGGGGCAAGAGGGAGCAAGATGGGGACCGGAGGGCTGCAAACTTCCAGGAGGGGAGGGAATAAATCCAGAGCGCAGGGGAGGTGGGTGTGGGCGAGCCCTCCGCTCTGTGTTCAGAGACTGGTCACTGAATTGCTACCCAGGGACAGCGCGACCCCGTGGTTGACTTTGTCCACCAAGGCATGGGCTGAGAGCAAGGGGACCTGCCAGGCTCAGACAGGCCTGTGGCACCCCACCCTGCGCAATCCTGGAATACTCCAGGGGGGCTGCACCCGTTTCCTTGGGGGTTAGCCGAGAAATAAATATAAACAGTCCAATTCATAACAGTAATTACTGGTAGAAACACCAGATAAAAAAAGACGCACACAGTGAAGTTTGGTTCCCATGGGAAAATTGGCCTTAGCAAAAACAATGGCGCCCAAGTAAGATGCGCAGAGGCAGTGGGAACTGATTTTGATGACATTGTGTCTGCGAAATAGGACAGGGATTGCCAGGCATGGTGGTGCATGCCTGTAATCCCAGTACTTGGGAGGCTGAGATAAGAGGATCACAGGTTCGAAGCCAGCCTCAGCAACTCAGTGAGACTCTCATCAACCTAGCGAGACCCTGTTTCCAAATAAAAAATAAAACAGGGCTGGGGGTGTAGCTCAGAGGTAGAATGCCCCTGGGTTCGATCCCTGGCACCAGAAAAGGAGGAAAGAGGGAAGGGAGGGAGGGAGGGAGGGAGGGAAAAGGAAGGAAGGAAGGAAGGAAGGAAGGGAGGGAGGGAGGGAGGGAGGGATTATTTGAAGACCACTTTAAGCCAGACGTGGTGGCACACGCCTGTAATCCCAGTACTTAGGAAGCTGATACAAGAGGACCACAGGTTCGAGGCCAGTCTCAGCAACTTAAGACTGCTTTAACTGTCTTGCACTGAAAATTGGTCAAGGAATTCAATTGGCTTAGTAGGAAATTCACTTGAAAGCTGTGTTCCTCTTGAAGAGATGGGAGGACTGTGTTGGAGAAGCAGGACTGTGTTGTATGTATACACACAGAGTTACAACAGCTACTGGGCCAACATGGGGAGTATCTCCCATGCAGATTCTCCCCAAGTCCAGGGCCCTGTACCCTTTCCTGGGCCAGCCTCGGGGCCCTGGTTCTGGCCGGTAGGTGGATGGGACCTGGAGGTGGTGGGGACGTGGGGTGGGGGCTCACGGGTTGGCAGGATCCTCCGCAGGCTTCCTGCTGGCTTGGGGGAGCTCAAGGTGCAGGGATCGCGAGTGCCTGGTGGGCCCTGGGGGCTGCTGGGAGTCCCGCAGGGGTGGCAGCAGCGGTGGCAGCAGCGGCAGAGGCGGCAGGGATGGCGGCCGAGGTGGCAGGGATGGAGACCGAGCCAGCATCGTGGAGGGCAGGCCCGAGGTGGCTGAGCCAACGCTGGAACGGGGAACCAGGGCTGGGGGAGCAGGAGAAACCCAAGAACATTCCTGGGAGCTGGCCTGATGCAGCACTCCCTATGGGGGCAGGGGCAAGAAGCCCCAGACTGGAGGTTCTCTGAGGGCCATGGCCGGGCTCATGACCACGGCCTCTCCTAGTCCTGGGCACCCTAAACTTCCTGGGGGTCACCCAAAATACATGATTCTGGAAATGGGTGCGAGAGAGGAGCAGAGCGCCCAGAGGGACACGGGCCTGGAGGCCGGGAGCTGAGGCTCAGGACAGGGTGTCAGGCCTGTAGTCCCAGCCACTCCAGAGGCTGAGGCAGGAAGATCATGAGTTCAAAGTCAGACTAGGTAATGCAGTGAAACCCAGTACCCCCCCCCCGCAAAAAAACCCCAAAAGACTCACAGTACCTCATCACTGAGTTGGCATCAGGATCAGAGGAGACAAGAAGGGAGAAAGCGCTTTGTAAACTGTAAAGTGTCCTCCCAGCCTAGCACCTGAGGCCCCAGACCAGAGGCCCAGGGCAGTAAGTGGGCTTCTTTGTCCCACCCTGCAGCCAGGTGGGCCCTGGGGACAGACACCCAGGCTTGGGCCTCTGTGATGGTGCCCAGGGCCAGGAAGCTTCCCTGAAGGGTGAAGCAGGATCCCAGGACAGCTGGAGGCTGCATGGCCCATTCCCAGGCCAGCCTGCAGGGAGCTGGGTGGAGCCTGCTGCACGGTCTCCCCAGGGCCCTGGCACAGGTGGGCAGCAGCAGCGAGAGGTGGGGGAGGTGGGACTGGAGTAAGCCGGGGTAGGGTGGGGACAGGGCTTAGGGCTCGAGGGACCAGAGACCTAGCAGAATCCCAGGTGGGAGAGGGGGTGGGGCAGGTACTCACGGGGGTAGATGGCACCAAACAAGGCAGCAGAACGCACAGGATCGCACACGCTTCCAGCCCGGGCACCAGGGACCTTCACAGCTAAGGGCAGAGACCCAAACAGGTAGGGCCACTGCCCCTACATCAGGCCCTGCCTAATCCAGCTGGACCCCAGCTGGACTCCCCAGCCCCACCCGCCCGACCCCGCCATCCCTCGTAGGTGCACATCCCCCTTGTCTGTTAGAGTTCAGGGCCCTCAAGGCTGACAGCAAGGGAAGGGAAGACGTGTGTGTGCACGCATGGTGCTGGGGATCCAACCCAGGGGTGTTCATTCTACCTCTGAGCTACATCCCCAGTCTTTCTTATTTATTTTTTCATTGGTACTAGGGATTAAACCCAGGGGCATTCTACCTCTGAGCTAGACCTTCTACCTCTGAGCTAGACATTCTACCTCTGAGCTAGACCTACCTCTGAGCTAGACCTCTTTTTTTTTTTTGAAACAGTGTCTAAGTTGCTGAGGGCCTGGAAACCTGCCATCTTCCTGTCTCAGCCTCCCAAGTACTAGGATTGCAGGTGTGCACCACCACACCCGTGTGTGTGTGTGTGTGTGTGTGTGTGTGTGTGTGTTACTAGAGACTGAACCCAGGAACATTCTACCTCCAAGCTACATCCCCAGTCCATTTATTTATTTATTTATTTTTAATTAATTTATTTATTTTTTGGTGATACTGGGGATTGAACCCAGGGGCTTTCTACCTCTGAGCTACACCCCCAGCCCTATTTTTATTCTCTATTTTGAAACAGGGTCTCACTAAGTTGTGGAGGGCCTCACTAAGTAGCCGAGGCTGGCCACAATCCTGCAATCCTCCTTTCTCAGCCTCCCAAGTACTGGGGTTACAAGCATGTGCCACCATGCCCAGCTCTTATTTTTGTGTATGTGGTACTGGAGATGGAACCCAGGGGTCTTCTACCCCTGGGCTACACCCTTAGCCCCATTTTACATTTTATTTTGAAACAGGGTCTCGCTAAGTTGCTGAGGGCCTTACTAAATTGCTGAGGCTGACCTCAAACCTGAAATCCTCCTGTCTCAGCCTTCCAAATACTGGAATTACAGGTGTGCACCACCATGCCCAGCTGTATTTGTATTTTGAAATAAGGTCCCCCTAGGTTGCTGAGGGCCTTGCTAAATTGCTGAGGCTGGCCTTGAACGAACTTGCAATCCTCATATCTCAGCCTCCCAAGTACTGGGATCATGGTGTGTCCACCATGCCGGACTGAGGGAAGGCATTTTGAATGCATCTCCAAGTCAGGAGGGAGAACAGCAATTAACATAAGACACAGGTGCAACACACACCGAACTATATAGTCCAGATGTCTGGCATTTTTCTTTTCTTTTTTCTTTCTTCCTCCCTCCCCCCCTTCTTTCTTTTTTTTTTTTTTTCTTTTCTTTCTTTTTTTTTTTTTTAGGCAGGGTCTTGCTTTGTTGCCAGAGATAGTCTGGAACACCTGGGCTCAGGTGATCCTCTAGCCAACTCGGAGACAGGGCCTCTCTCTGTCGGTGAAACTAATGATCCTGAAATGAGATTATCCTGGGTTACACAGAGCCCTGAATCCAAAGATAGGTGTCCTTATGAGAGAAGAGGTGGTGGACCGCAGAGGAGGAGCAGGACGTGGGAGGCAGGATGGAGTGGAGGCTGGGGCGATGAGGCTGGGGCGATGTGGCCGGCCGACGCGGAGGCTGATGGGATGGACGCTCCTCCTCTAGGGCCTCTGGGGGATGCTGGCCCTGCCCACACCTTGTGCCTCCAGAACTGAGAGTAAACTTCTGCTTTCAGGCTGTGGCAGCCCAGAAGCTGCTGCAGGGCGAGTCCTCTGGCCAGCACACCCGGGAGGGGCGCCCTCTCCTTTCTTACCTGCTGGCTCCTCCAGTCCATGGGGCCTCTGTGAGGAAGAGTCTCTCTGGGTGGAGTCCAACTCTGGCCACCTTGTGGCTCCTGGCGTGACTCCAGCCAGGGGCAAAATTTAGAACTCTTCCCACAGGGAAAATGCCCTAAGAGGTGTGTAGAGCAGGCTCCCGCTTTGCATCCTGAGCCCAGTGATGGAGTGCTGGTGTCCCAGGTAGGAGTCAGCTGGAGCAGAGGCCCTGACACTGCAGCAGGGGCTCCAGGGTGCGGCCTGCCACAACTCCTCCTCACTGCCCCCCACCCTAGTCTCTCATTCCAGGTCGGCTCAGCCCCCTGAGCTCCTGCTCGTGCCTGGCTTCTGCACACCACAGGGCCGCTGCACCTGCTCTCCCTCACCTGGGCGGCTCTCCTCTCTCCTCCTTCACTAAGGAACTCCTTTTCCCTCTTCAAAGACATCAGGGCAACTGTCTAATCCCTCCCCCATGGACTGATGTCCCTTGGCATAGCTCTCCTGTCACCACCAGAACCCTTCTCTAGGCAGCGTCCTGGTCCCAGGAGGAGGTCCTACTACAGGGCCTCCCTGGAGGTCAGCCGTTCATCTCTGCTCCTAACCACGGCCGGGAGTGGTGGCTCATGCTTGTAATCCCAGTACTTGGGAGGCTGAGACCGGAGGATCTGGGTTCGCAGCCAGCCTCAGCTACCTAGTGAGGCCCTCTGCAACTTAGTGAGACCCTGTTTCAAAATAAAGAATAACAAATAGGGCTGGGGGTGTAGCTTGGAGGTAGAATGCCCCTGGGTTCAATCCCCAGTACCACACACACAAAAAATCTTAACCACGGATCCTCGCCCTCCAGCTATTTGCTTACAGCCTGCCCCCCATGACAGACCACAGGGGACAGCCCTTCTCCTTTGCTCCCCACTGTCTCCTAGTGGCTGCTGAGGTGCCTGGCACACATGGGGACTCCATTTTTTGTGTTACTGGGGATTGGACCCAGAGGCATTCTACTTCCAAGCTATACCCTCAGTCTCTTTTTGTGTTTGTGTGGTGCTGGGGATTGAACCCAGAGGCATTCTATCTCCGAGCTACACCCCCAACCCTATTTTATTTTTTACTTGGAAACATGGTCTTGCTAAATTGCTGAGGCTGGCCTCCAACCTCCTGTCTCAGCCTCCCAAGTACTGGAATTACAAGAGTGTGCCACCATGTCCAGCTCCTTAGCCCTTTTTATTTATTTATTTATTTTGAAACAGGGTCTCACTAGGTTGCTGAGAGTTTTGCTAAGTTGCTGAGGCTGGTCTTGAACCTGTGATCCTCCTGTCTCAGCCTCCTAAGTATTAAGGCTGCAGGTGTGCACCACCATGCCCAGCTTGGGGACCTCATTTTTGCCAATGATTGTGTGAGGGCTCCCCAGCCAGGAATGGCATCTGCATCCCCTTACCCTGCCCAGCAGAACGAGACCTGGGTCGGGACCCTGGGGAGGGGGACACCTCTCACCTGCCAGCTCCCTCTCTGCAGTAGCCAAGGGCCGAGGTCCGATCTGGCTGTTCATTCGCCCTTTGTACAGGATCCCGTCCACTCCCAGGATGTCCACCTCGGCCTGTTGGATGGCCCCGGTCACCAGGCAGCACGTCCACCCTGCCATCTGCCCCTCTAGTACGTGCAGAGGCCCAGAAACTGGAGCGCGGCATCCTGGGGGTGGGCGCTCGGGACTTGGGGCCTGGTCCCCGGCCCTGGGGCTGGGCTCAACAATGTCCACCCTCCACAGAGGCTGCCCTGGCCAGACTCACAGTGTCATAGTCCATTATTTCGGGGTCCCCATAGGGGTAGAGCGTTGACAGCTGGTTCGACTTGAGCTTGAGGGTGGCGTCGTTCCCAGGGCCGTCACCCCAGTCCTGCTGGGAGCTCAGGGCATCCAGGCTGTCGTCTTGGACCCCGAGGCCCTGGAACTGCAGCCGCTGATGCTCCCTGTGCAGGGCAGTGGGTCAGCAGCCACACAGAGGCCCCTCTGCCCCAGGAGCCCAGGACAGGCCCAGGGGCCCGGCCAGGAGTGAGCAGTGTAGGTGGCACAGGCAGGCAGGCCTGGCACCTGGCAGGGGGATGTACACACAGCTGGGGCGGAGAAAGGAAATCGAGACCTCCCTTCCCCAGACCTGACTGCACCTGGAGCCCTGGTCTGGCTTGCTGAGCGAGCGCGTTCTAGATCTCCTGAGTTCACAGGGTCAGGCAGGGAGGGCTGGGAGCCAGCAGGGGCCTTGCTTAACACTCAGCTGCCCATCCCTCACCGCTGGAGTTCCCAGGGGCTGGCTGCCAGAAGGGCCTGGAGGATGTCAGGATTGGGGGCGGAGTTGGGGCCCCTGGAGCCAGCCAGGTGCAGGGTGGGGATGGGGGAACCCACAGGTTTGGAGTCAGCCATGACCTTGGACAGTGGACAGTCACATAAGCTCTCTGAGCCTCAGTGTCTCCAACTGTGAAATGGGATGAACATGGACCACCATGCCTCAAAGGGAAGCTGGGAGGACCCAACAAGGCCAGATCTGCCCAGGCACTCAGCGCAGCGCCCTGACCACAGAGAGGGCTCCAGAGGGGCTCACCATAACAGCATGTTTTGCTGGGCTTGGGAGGTGTGTTTGTTTGTTTGTTTGTGTGGGTGGGTGTTTTTTTTTTTGCGGTACTGGGGATTGAACCCAGGGGCATTCTACCTCTGAGCTACACCCACAGCCCTATTATTTATTTATTTATTTATTTGGCAGTGGGGATTGAACCCAGGGGCATTCTACCTCCAAGCTACACCCCCAGCCCTATTTTATTTCTTTATTTTGAAACAGGGTTTCACTAAGTTGCAGAGGGCCTCACTAAGTAGATGAGGCTGGCCACGAACCTGGATCCTCCCGTCTCAGCCTCCCAAATACTGGGATTACAAGTGTGTGCCACCACCCCTGGCTTGGGAGGTGTTTTTATTGTTGTTGTTTTTAGGGTGGGGGGTGGTACTAGGGATTGAATCCATGGGCATTCTCTCTCTGAACTATATCCCCAGCCTTTTAAAAAAATTTTTTTTGCGGTACTGGGGACTGAACCCAGGGGCATTCTACCTCTGAGCTACACCCCCAGCCCTATTTTTTAATTCTTTATTTTGAAACAGGGTCTCACTAAGTTGCGGAGGGCCTCCCTAAGTAGCTGAGGCTGGCTGTGAACCTGTGATCCTCCTGTCTCAGCCTCCTAAGTACTGGGATTACAAGCCTGCGCCACCACACCCGGATTCCCCCAGCCTTTTAAAATATTTTATTTATTTTTATTTTTTAATTTTTTTTGCGGTATCGGGGATTGAACGCAGGGGCGTTCTACCTCCGTGCTGTGCCCCCGGCCCTATTTTTTATACTTTATTTTGAAACCAGGTCTCACAAAGTTTCGGAGGGCCTCACTAGGTAGAGAGAGAGAGAGAGACAGGGAGGGAGGGAGAGGGAAAGAAAGAGAGAGAGAGAGAGAGAGAGACAGGGAGGGAGGGAGGGAGAGAGAGAGAGAGAGAGCGCTCGCTCATGCGTGAGCTGAGGCTGGCCTCGAACCCGGATCCTCCGGTCTCTGCCTCCCAAAGTACTGGGATTACAAGCGTGCGCCACCACGCCCGGCTTAAAATATTTTATTTTGAAACAGGATCTCTCTAAGTTGTTGAGGATCTCACTAAATTGCTGAGGCTGGCTTCGAACTTGCAATCCTCCTGTCTCAGCCTGTAATCCCAAGTGCGACACCAGGCCCAGCTGGGGGTTGGGAGATTTAATGAGAAATGTCCCATTGGGAAGCACCCAACAGTTCTGGGCCCACAAGAGAGGAAGGATGGCCCCTCTCCTCCGGGGTCTTCTCCTGTGCCCTTCTGCTGCCCCAGCACTTCCCTGCATGTCTCCCAGGCAGCCAGTTGTCAACACCCTGGGGCATCCTTTGGCTCCTGACACTGGAGGATGCGTCTCTGCAGGCACAGGGCCCCCCCCACACACACACACAGGGTGGCTCCTTACCTCATCATCTGCCGCTGCAGGTATTCATAGCTGTTGGCGCTGGCCGGCCGCAGCCTCGACAGCAGGCGGGCTTTGCGGATGGTGATGAGTTGTCTGCGGAGGACAGGAACACAGCCATGGCTGTGGGACCCGCACTGGCCAGCAGAGGATGCAGGTGCAGAGCTGGATCCGCCCACCCTCAAACTTAGCCTTCTCCCCAGAACCATCCACCACCCAGGGCCACTGTGCCAGGGCACAGAGGAACCATGGTCATTGTTGCAAGGCACAAACAATTGTTCTGGGCTGGGTATAGCTCAGTGGTCCTAGCATGCCTGAGGCCCTGGGTTCCATCCCTAGCACACACACACACACACCATAGTGATTATAAAAGAGTAAAAGCCACTGGGTGTGGTGGCACACGCTTGTAATCCGAGGACTTGAGAGGCTGAGACAAGAGGATCACAGGTTTGAGGCCAGCCTCAGCAACTTAGTGAGACCCTGTTTCCAAATTAAAAATATAAAAAGGGCCAAGGGTGTAGCTACGAGGTAGAATGTTCCTGGGTTCAACCACTAGTACCAAAAAAAAAAAAAGGGAGTAAAAGCCAGACCAGGTAAATCCTAGATACAGGCTATAAGTTGGCGGCTGCCAGGGGATGCGGAGGGTGGGAGACACTGGTTAATGGTTTTGGGGGTCTCCCTTTGAGGGGTGAAAATGCTCTGGCACTAGAGAGAGGTGGTGGTTGCACATTGTGAATGTACTAAGCTCTTCAGCAGTTCCCTTCAAAATGCTTAAGCTTATGATATGTATATTTTGCCTCAATAAGGAAATAAAAGTAAAGAAAACCCTAACAGCCTGCTTGGGGAACTGGGATCATCCTACATCTTCAGTTGAGCAGTGGCTATGCAGATATACAGATGTGCAAAAATTAATCACACTAGCCGGGCGTGGTGGTGCACACCTGTCATCCCAGTGCTTAGGAGGCTAAGACAGGAGCATCGCAGATTTGAGGACAGCCTCAGCAATGTAGCGAGACTCTCAGCAACCTAGCAAGACCCTGTTTAAAAAACAAAAAATAGCCGGGCGTGGTGGTGCACGCTTGTAATCCCAGTACTTTGGGAGGCGGAGACCGGAGGATCCGGGTTCGCGCCAACCTCAGTGCGCATGCGCGTGTGATTGATCGATCTATCTCTTTCCTCTCTCTCTCTCTCTCTCTCTCTCTCTCCTTAGTGAGGCCCTCCGCAACTTCGTGAGACCCGGTTTCAAAAATAAAGCATAAAAAAAAATAGGTCCGGGGGTGTAAGCGCGGAGGTAGAACACCCCTGCGTTCAACCCCTGGTACCGCAAAAAATAAATAAATAAATAAATAAATAAATAAATAATAAAAAACAAAAAATAAAAAAGGACTGGGGGTGGAGCTCAGAGGTAGAATGCCCCTGGGTTCAATCCCCAGTACCACATACACACAAAAATCAATGAATTGGACTGTACAGTAAACAGTCTGTCCTTTGCTGTATGTATGTTAAGCCACAATAAAAATTTTCAGTAAAACCTATTGACTGTTAACATTTTATAAGTTATAGAAAAACAAGAAACCAAGCACTATAGCCATGTGACACAGATTTTTTTTTTTTTTTTGCGGTACCGGGGATTGAACCCAAGGGCGTTCTACCTCCAAGGTACACCCCGGCCCTATTTTTTTTATACTTTATTTTGAAACCAGGCCTCACGAAGTTGCGGAGGGCCTCAATAAGTAGCTGAGGCTGGCCGCGAACCTGGATCCTCCGGTCTCCACCTCCCAAGTACTGGGATTACAAGCATGTGTCATCACGCCCGGCTTGTGACACAGATTTTGATATGTGTCCTTCCAGCATTTGTCCAAGTTTATGTAATTTTTTAAACAAAAATAGGGTAATAACAGACATACTACTTGCTATTTTTGTTTAATTTATTGCAAACATTTTTCTTTTTTCTTTTTTTTTTTTTTGCGGTACTGGCGATTGAACCCAGGGGCATTCTCCTGGGCTACACCCCCAGCCCTATTTTTTATTCTTTATTTTGAAACCAGGTCTCACTAAGTTGTGGAGGGCCTCACTAAGTAGCTGAGGCTGGCTGCAAACCTGCGATCCTCCTGTCTCAGCCTCCCAAGTACTGGGATTACAAGCGCGTGCCACCATGCCCGGCTGCAAACATTTTTCAGTCATTAAGTACCCCTCCAGAGCTGTGATATCCAATAGAGTAGCCACTGGCCACATGTGACTTTTTACATTTAAGTTAATTATATGTGAATAAAATTTAAAATTCACTTTCTCAGCCCTGCATTGGCCATATTTCGAACACTCGGCTGCCACACGTGGCCAATGGCCCCTGGACAGCAAAGCCACCCGCCATTTCCATTGTGTCACGTTGGGTAACATTCTTCTACAAGACAGTTTACACAACCAAGTGAGACCCTGTTTCCAAATATATAAAATCGGGCTGGGGGTATAACTTGTAGAATGCCTCTGGGTTCAATCCCCAGTACAAAAAAAAAAAAAGAGAGACAGTTTCCACTGGTGGGTGTGAACGTACCATAACTATTTCTCATGTAGGTTGTTTCTAACATTTTTACCACCACAAATAATGATGCAGGTGTTTGTGATTTGAAAGGGAATTCCTGGTGGAAGTGTCCCGGCTCCTCCATGAACATGAACTGGCCTGGGGCGGTGATGCACTTCTCGGCCCAGGGCTGGGTCCCCACCACAGAGGACCTGCAAGGTCCTAGAGCTCAAGACAGATTGTTGTCTGGAAACTTCAAAAAGTCAACCACAGAGTCACCATATGACCCAGCACTTCCACTCCTAGGTTTATATCCAAAAGAACCGAAAAGAGGGGTTCAAATAAATCCGTGTGCGCAAATGTTCAGGGCAGCACTAGTCACAATAGGTAAAAGGTGGAAAGGACCCAAATGTCATCATCAGATGAATGGCTACAAATTTGCCCTATCCATACAAGGGAATATTATTCAGCCATAAAAAGGGAGTGAAGCACTGATTCATGCTACAATGTGAGGAACCTCATAAACATGTTAAGTGAAAGAAGCCAAATACAAACCCATAGAGATAGAGAGCAGATTAGTGGGTGCCAGGGGCTGGAGAGGAGGTGGCGATGAGGAGTCACTGGTGATGGTAATGGGTCTGGGAGACCAAAGAGAGCTCTGGAATTAGCAGCAACAGCTGCACTACACTGTGGATGTGCTAAATGCCACTGAACCATTCGCTTTACTTATTTTTTATTTTTTTGTGGTACTGGGGATTGAACCCAGGGGCATTCTACCTCTGGGCTACTCCCCCAGCCCTATTTTTTATTCTTTATTTTGAAACAGGGTCTCACTGAGTTACAGAGGGCCTCACTAAATAGCTGACGCTGACCACAAACCTGCAATCCTCCTGTCTCAGCCTCCCAAGTACTGAGATTACAAGCGTGTGCCACCACGCCTGGCCGCTTTATTTATTTAAAATTAATTATATAGTTTGTGGGATTGAATTTAGGACCTCCTGTGTGCTAGGCAAGTGCTCTTCCATTGCGCCCCCAGCCCTTTTATTTTATTTATTGACTTATTTGTTTTATTTTATTTAGAGACAGTCTTACTAAATTGCCCAGGTAGCAACCACTAGCTGCCTTAGCTTCCCAAGTAGTTGGAATTACAGATGTGGGCACCTCACCCGTGACTCTGTGTGTGTGTGTGTGTGTGTGTGTGTGTGTGTGTGTGTGTGTGTGTGT
>PVJS01033180.1:0-22323 GCA_004027185.1 Glis glis | reverse complement strand
TGTTTTTAATGATTGACATTCTAATTGGGGTTAGGTGAAATCTCAGGGTAGTTTTGATTTGCATCTCTCTGATTGCTAATGATGTTGAACATTTTTTCATACATTTATGGGCCATTTGTATTTCTTCTTCTGTGAAGTGTCTATTCAGTTCACTTGCCCATTTTTTGATTGGGTTATTTGTTTTTTTAGTGGTGATTTTCTCCAGATGGATCAAAGACCTAGAAATCAGACCAGAGACCTTGCAGCTACTCGAAGAGGGCATAGGCCCAACACTTCAACACATAGGCACAGGTAAAGACTTCCTCAACAAGACCCCAAAGGCACAGGAAACTAAAATGAGGACCAATACATGGGATTGCATTAAACTAAAGAGTTTTTGTGCAGCAAAGGAAATAATCAAGAACCTCAACAGAGAGCCGACAGAATGGGAGAAGATTTTTGCCAGCTACCCCTCTGACAGAGGACTCATATCTAGAATATTTTTTATACTTTATTTTGAAACTGGGTCTCACGAAGTTGCGGAAGCCTCACTAAGTAGGGGGGGGGGAGAGAGAGAGAGAGCTGAGGCTGGCCGCGAACCCGGATCCTCCAGTCTCTGCCTCCCAAAGTACTGGGATTACAAGCGTGCGCCACCACGCCCGGCCCATACTGTTTTAAATATAAAGAACATAGGAAATTGTCTTAATAAAATGAAACAATTTTGTTTTTTAGAATAGTTTTTGTAAAATTTTACCAAGGGAAGATTAATATCGTAAAGAAACCAAATTGTTTTAATCACAGAATTAATGCTTTAAATGTGACTTTTAGAAAATACCTTAAATAATTTTTAACTTTATTTTTAATTAATTTTATCCTTTAAAAATCATTTGCAACTTTTTTAAACCCTCTGCAACTTATTTAACCTTCTGATATTTGTTTTTACCTTTCTATAACTCAGTCATTTAGAACAAAATCTTGCCATATCAAATCCTTTTTAATCAAAAGCATTTATTCTTTTAACTTTCTAATTCAAATACCTCTTCATACCTATCAATATCTATTATTCATTGGGTTTTCTTTTGTCTTATAAATTTTTAGACTTATACTTAAAACAATCCTTATAAAAATTTTTCAATTTAGATGAATTACTTTATTTTTTAATAAGATAAAATACCATGGTTTTAGTAAGATAAAACACTGTATTTTTAATAGTTGTTTATTAAAAAACAGACTAAAAAAATTTTAGCCAAATGTATATACATATGTATATAATCACATATTAATTAGAATTTTAACTCTTAGTAATTTATGTTTAATTAATGTCCAAAAGAAGGCAATCTTAAACTGTTTTGTACATATATGAACAAAATATATGATTTTGATGGACTGAGATATATTGTCTTTGCTGATGTGAAGAAGTCAAGAGTACTTTATATTTAGCAGTTGATGTTGGCATTTTAACTTACTTGTACACGATTTAGATTTTTTAGGATAAGACATTTACAAAAGCTTATATCATTTATATTTACCTAATTTACCCATTTTAACTGTTATTTTAGATTATCTATGAAAACCAAGGTGTTAAGCATAGCTAGCATTTTAAGGCATCTTTCCTGTGAAGAAAAAATAAACCTAAACAAAAATGGTCATCCTATTTTAAACATCTAACAAAAATAGGAAGATACAATCCTGATTGGCAAGCATCCTGGGAAAAGGATCATGTTAATAATTTCTAATAACATCTTTTAACTTTATTTTTGCCAACAAATTTAAATTAACTTATTTGTTAAAATCTTATGTTACATGAACAAAAGGATATTTGTATCTATTTTATTGTTATTATTGTTTTTGATTAGAAGTGCTCATTTATTTATATAAGCCAATTTTGGGACCATGTAGACAATAGACAGACAATACACTTATAGATACAGACATACATAAAGAGAGCAAACAATTATCTTTTAGCTTTAATTTGTCAGGCATTCTATTTTTACAGATAGGATTCTAAACATAGGGTCAGACTTAAAGTTGTAGATATTAAAACACAACCTATTATAAGTATTTGTTTTGTGCCAGTAAGTAATAGATCAATAAATAGAAGACACAAACATGAATGCCTATACAGCAGAGCATGCCTGCGAAAGGGTCCACCAATCATGACTGACACTAAAACAAATAGTTTTAGGTGGCCACTTGTCGCTATGAGCCAGACTCTACATCAGACATCACCACTGTTTAATTTTTAGGGAGGAAATCGCAAATATTTAGATTTTTAATTAATTAATTATGTATTTATTTATAGAAAAAACCTTCAGTTTTTAAATTTACATTCAGGACAAGCCAGGTAACAAAAACTAGTTTTTTTCCTTTTTTTTAAGTTTTCTGCTGTTTACTTATTTAACATGCACTCAAGAGATAAGTTTTTAGGGATAGCATGATTTAAATTTTTTAAAGTCTGAGATTCTGCACCCCTCATTATGTTTTAAAAGCCGTACATTATATTGAGCGGGGATGAGCAAGGGGGGGCAAGAGCAGCAGAAGATGTTGCTGAAGACAGCAACCTCCTTGAGGTGGTCTTCCACCTTTAAGCAAAGCAAGCAAAAGATGTAGTAAAACAGGTGGACATAGATAGTGAAGGGGCATCAAAGTCACTGTTTTCAGTTCCCTCAAGAAAGGCAGTCTTCTGCCAAGCAAGCAAAAAGGTATAAATCCTTAAGTCAATATTCTTTAGACTTAGTACAGTTTCCCACAGGAATTCTTATTTTTAAATGGACATTCCAAATTTTTTGATGCTGGAAAGTAATTCAAATAAAAGCACTGTGTTTTCCATTACTATGGAAATCAACAACTCACAGAGCAGAACACACATCTTCATAGCATCTTTGGCCAATGAGCCACCTGATGGTGGCCACTGCCTGACCAACCAAATAATGTATTGAGCACTGACCACGTAATCAGAGTGAACCAGCACCAGGGGGAAAGAGAACAACTGTCAATGCAGAGGTTGTGTTGTGGTGACACAATATTATCTGACAAAAGAGAGAAAGAGAAATTTCAACTAAAGTTAGTAGAAATATTATGGGAAAGACTGAGGAAGCAACGTTTGCTCAGAGGGGTTGAGGAAAGCTCAGTGGGAGGAATTTGCATGGATGAAAATTAGGATCAGTTGTAGGGCCATTAACTATAGAGATGCAAGCAAGCCACAGAAGAGAGAGCATCACTGATCTGCTTCAAATCATCCTTTATGAATGAGCATAGGGAGTATCCTATAAAAGAGTATGCATCTTGCCAAAGATTGTGCACCTTGTTTGATAGAGTAGGGAGGTACTCAGTACTTCCAACCCTCAGGCTAGTCCTTTCTTGTCAAATCATAATTTTTTATTATCTTAATACTATATATTTTTGGCCAGGCATGGTGACACACACCTGTAATCGCAGTACTTGGGAGGTTAAGACAGGGGAATTGAAGGTTCGAGACCAGCCTCCACAACTTAGGGAGATTCTCAGCAGCTAGAGAGACCTGTTTCAAAATAAAAAAATAGGCTGGGAGTGTAGCTCAAAGGTAGAATGTCCCTGTGTAAAATCCCCTCCCCCGAAGCCTATATTTTACCATAAACTTATTATAGATCTGAATAACATACTTTTTGACAATACTTTTGTCACCTTTTCCCAGGACCATAAAAATGATATAATAGAGTGTCCTTTAAAGCTAACCGCAGGCAGGCAACTCTGTACATGAAATGATATTCAAATGAGATCCATTAGGTAATTAAATTTTTCTCTCAATACAATTCATGTAATTCTGAGTTCCACACCGAGATATAGCTAAGAATATAATATGACATGAGTAGTTCAGTTGGTTCTTCTAAAGATTTTGAATTTTTTTAACTTTTTTTAGACATTTTGCTAGGTTGAAGAAAGAATACACAATAGAACAGAGATTGATGACTTTTCATAAGCAAAATGCACCATTCTATCCCTAGTATTTCCAAATGTGACTGCACAAGATTAATCCAAGGACCTCTCATTTAAAATTGATTAGGGACATTAACCCAAGATGTTCTAATTAAGCAGGGATTAGATGGATTCTAGAAATGTATATATTTATAAAACTAAAATTTTGAAGTGTTGTAACAAAAGTAACATAAAATTGACCATTTTAATAAATTTTGGTGGCATTAAGCACATTCATACTGTTGTTCAGCCATCACCACTATGAGACTCTGAAACTTTTTCATCTTCCCAAATTGTAACTCCATACTTATTAAACAAGAACTCCCTACTCTCCTCTCACTTCCATGGATACCCAACATTCTTCTTTCTGTCTCTATGGATTTGACTACTTAAGGTACCTATAGAAGTGAAGTCATACAGTATTGTACTTTTGGGACTGGTCTATTTCATGTAGCATAATATAGTCAAGGCTCATGTAGACTGAGCATATGTCAGAATTTCCTTCTTCTTTTAAATATTTGTATTGGTGCATTATAATTATACATCTTAGTGAGGTTCAAATTCATACAAACAGACATGCACACAGGTCTTGGTATGATTCCTTTCAGGTCCCACCTCGCTCCCTACTGCTCCCCATACATAACAGCTAGATTGGTAACAATACCTTGATGCATGGGCCCAGCATAATCTGAACTGTTTCTTTCATCAGTTCTTTCCTTTCCCCTTCCCACTTCTCTCCTCCATCCCCTTCCACTATTTTACTGGTCACTTTGATCAATTATCTACAATCTCTTTTGTTTCCAGTTTTCTCTCTAGCTTCCTCATATGAGAGAAAATATTTGACCCTTGACTTTCTGCAACTGACTGTTAAATGATACTCTATTCTGTGTATAAGCCATACTTCGTTTATCCATCCATGTGTTGATGGACATTGAGTTGCTTCCACCTTTTAGCTATCGTGAATGATGTAGCTATGAACATTGGTGTACAAATATGTGTCCAAGTTCTTGCTTTCAATTTTTTTGTATATTCTCAGAAGTGAGATTGATGGATCATATGATAACTCTATGCTCAATATTTTGAAGAACAACCATATTTTCCACGGTGGCTGTATCATTTTATATTCCTACCATGAATGCACAAAGTTTCTAATCTCTTCACATTCTTCCCATTACTTGTTATTTTCTATTTGTTTGCTTTCCATAGTATCCATTTTAGTGAGGCATGAAAAGGTACTTCATTGTGGTTTTGATGTGTATTTCCCTGATGACTAGTTATATTTAGCAGTACACTTAATTATTATTGACCATTTATACATCCTCTTTGTAGAAATGTCTATGCAAGTCTTTTGCCCGTTTTTTAAATACTTTTATTAGTGCATTGTAATCTCACATCATATGTAATTCAGAGAGAAAGGGACATACATACACACAGCACTTGGTGAACCTCCCCCCAGGCTCCCTTCTCACACCCTCCCCCTTCCCCATACGTGATATTGAGATTGTCCTTTGTCCATTTTTAATCCGGTTGTTTGTTTTGTTTAGTTGTAGGAATTTGGGTATTAATTTCTTATCAGATAGATGATTTTCAAATGTTTTGTTTCATTACATAGGTTGTCTTTTAACTCTTTTGTTCTTCTTTTTGCACATAAGTTATTAATTTTGATGAAATCTATCTTATCTATTTTTTCTTTGCTGCCTATATTTTTGTTGTCATATCTATATAGACATGCATTTAGGTCTCTTATCTTTCTTAATTTAATATGTATATATAGTAAGCATCCAACTTGACATTTTTGTTATTGTATTGTATTTGTTGTTGTATTGAATTGTATTTTATTTTACTATTTTTTTTTGCATATGGATATCTAGTTTTCCCAACACTGTTTGTTGAAAAGACTATCCTTAGCCGGGGGTGGTGGCGCACGCTTGTAATCCTAGTACTTGGGAGGCTGAGACTCAGCTACTTAGTGAGGCCTCCACAACTTAGTGAGACCCTGTTTCAAAATAAAGAGTAAAAGAGGGTAGGGGGCATAGCTCAGAGGTAGAATGCTCCTGGGTTCCATCCTCAGTACTGTAAAAAAACAAAAGAAAAGACTATCCTTTCCCCATTGAATTGCCTCAGCACCCCTGTAAAAAGCCATTTGACTGGATCTGTGAGGGCTTATTTCTGGGATTTCTATTGTATTTCATTGGTCTTTATGTTTGCCTTTATGTAGTACCACACTGTTTTGATTATTGTATCTTGTGAATTAAATTTTTAAACCAGGAATTTTGAAATCTCTGACTTTGTTCTTCTTTTCAAGATTTTGAAAATCTGCTGTCTCTTGAGATTCTGTATTAATTTCAGAATGAATTTTTCTATTCTACAAAACACATAATTGAAATTTCAATATATTGGAAATAGAGTACCAAGCTGTGAAGCAGGCCTAACAGCCATGGACAACCCCACAGAGTTTTGGAGCTCGAAAGGCAGAGTTGTACGTGATTTTGAGACCATATATAGGTCATCGTAGACCCTGCAAGATGGGACATTGATGAGAGCTGCAGTGGGAATGGGCCTGGCATTGGTTGAAGGGCTGTGGTGCCATTTTACAGCTAAGGAAAACAGTTCCTCATTGAAGGTATCTGCTAGTGTGATTGGTTGTCCTATTAAATTAGCTTTTTCCAAGAATTATCCAGTGTGTGTGTGTGTGTGTGTGTATGTTCTAGCACCAGTACCTTTTAGGTTAGAACATTTTAATATTAATTCCTCCATTTTTGGTTACACACTGAAATTTCTTTCAAGGTAGGATTTTACAGTTTTACAAACTACATCTTGGCAAAAGGTTCCCATTCATAATCTTGAGAGATATTATTTCCTGCTCCTGATATCAATAACAAAAAGATGATTCATTGTTTGGCAAGTCTTTTTTTAAAAATAAACTGATGTGCTGGCTCATCAGGCATTAATTTTTTTCTAGAGACTAGAGATAAATACGTCAATTTTTTTCTCCATAAAAAGAGAAATTACTATCTTAGCCATTAATTGGTGAGATTTCAGAGTTGTCATAAAGATTGTCTTGCCCAACAAAATAAATATTCATACATCTTAATTTTTCTCATATGCTTTCTCTCATTCTTTCAACAAATATTCATCTATTACTTACTGTATATTAGGAACTATGCTACATACTAAATACACAAAGATCCTATCATATAGTCTTTAAGGAGCTCACAGTCAAGTTGAGGAAATATGCATTAAAGGAAACAAGAAAATAATACACAGTAGAATATTATATACTGACATAGAAGTGATATGTGAGAGAAAATTAACCAGTGTGGCTAGGTAATATAATTAGTAATGGACTCAAGCTATAGAATTTTGTGTTGAAATAAATCCTAGGAGTAATTTAAATAAATAAGCCATCTAATACTCAAGTCTCCTCCATGTTCTCTTTATTGTTGGTGACTTTTGTCAACAAAAAAGCCTGAATGATAAAAATTTTAATTCCTTCTTTGAACAGTTCTAATGTTAAAACAAAAATTCTAAAACTAAGAGGAAATCTGTTATTTCAAATTTGATGTTCATAACTACTTTTTTATCCTCTAGAGAATGACTTTCATGCCTTTACCTGTCAACTCCTTAAGTACATTAAAAACAGCAAAGATTACTAGATTTGTTTATTGCTTTAAAAAACACAAAACATGATAGAGTATAAATTAAGACTTGATTTTTGTATTCAAGACAAATTTTTAGAAGGTAAAGAGGAAACAAGTATTAGACCTATTGTCTAAATCAAACACATAAAGAACCTCCAATGAGAAAATAATAACATTAAATGAATAAGGTGATTACATATGACAGATAAAGCATTTGTAAACCTGTAATAAAATAGCAGGACCTCAATAAATATAAAGATAGCAAATGAAGCAGGAATTTATAGAAGAATAAATATGATGGTAAATATGCACAAGTAAAATATTAATTCTCACTTCCTAAGAAAAATGACATAAAGCAATGGAGGTCCTGATTTCACAAATGCTAAACTACTACAATTTCTTTGTGTATGAGAATTTGTTTTAAAATGATTATTTCCAGTGCCGGAATGGTTGATGTGAAATAGTAAGTACTTGATGAAATTTTAAATAGTAAATTGGTAATAAAAATATTTGAACACCGGAATAAAAATAATATTGGCTTCATTCTAACAGTTATTCAGCAGTTTCTATTACATTGAACTATGTGAGATTTGCATATGATATATTATATGTATTCAAAATAAGTGTAATGAAGTAGGTCCTTTTCTAGTACTTCCACTCTATAGATGGGATGAGGCTTCTTAACTTCTTACATATTGTAAGTGATAGAACTGATACTCAGGCATAACAGCAAATCACTTTCCCTGTGAACTAGCCCAAGGAAATAAGCCCAGAGAATAAAATATATATATTGTTAAACAAAAGGTATTAGTCACTGTGTTACATATAGCAATAAAAAGTAACTAAATATATTTAAGTGGGAAAGTATATACATATATAAGAATGTCTCACTTTGGTCATTATTGGGGTTGATGCAGAAACATAAAGTGTCAGGAAGTAAAAGCAGAATGAGAATGGTCTGTGCATCTATTACAACCACATAAATGTATGTTGGCAGGTGGAAAAAGAGAGGAAGCTAATGTGTAAAATGAAAATGGCTATGTTAGAGATGCTTTTCTTTTTAAAATAATATCATTCCAAAAGAACTACAATTTTCTTGCTTTAGACTTTTATCCCTGATTAAATTACACATATCATTGGGATAAACATAGACATGCACCTAAGCCATGTTAATCTCATGTATCTTAATATTGTATAACTGATTTTGAAGAAAAGGAGAGGAGACACTCAGGAGTGCAGGCACAAAGAAAAAGGAAATGAGAATGAAAGAAACTTCATTTTCTGGCTTTATTAGGAATAGTTTCCAGTAATAACCCACATGGAATTATTGTGTGGCCATTTTTTATTATTTTAACTGAAAATTTAGTTTGGTCTCAAGTTGAAATCAATCTTGTTTGATAAGAAAGGCACCAAATTTTTTATGACTTTATATAAACATCCCCTGGCAATGCTGCCTTATTTCTTCTTCTAAAGAAATAATAGTGGCAGCAAAAGATATCAAGAAACATTATGTGTGTGTAGTATTGGGTATCCAACACAAGGATATTCTATCTCTGAGTTTCACCACAAGCTCTATTTATTATTATTATTATTATTATTATTATCATCATCATTATTATTATTATCATTATTATTATTTTGAAACAGAGTCTCACTAAATTACGGAGGTTCTAAGTTCTGAGGTTGTCCGTGAACCTGTGATTCTCCTGTCTCAGTCTCCCAAGTACTGGGATTATAGGCATGTCCACCACACCCAGCTAAGAAATATTTTTAAACTGATCTGCAAGTATATACATATATATTTTTTTCTAATATGGTGACTTTTCAAAACAGTCAAGCAGTCTGTAGGAAGTGGCTACTGTAGGCTGTTCTTGGCACTCTGCTATAGATTAGGTAGATAAGGATATAATGAGCCCCAATTGATTGCAACAGCTTATTATTTAGTTGGTGTAGGCATTATCAGCATGGTATCCGCTCCCTCAATTCTCCAGAACAACACTAAACTGCAGGTGTCAGTTGATCCCCATTTGGGGAAGTCAATTCCATACCGACTCACGCCAACTTCCTGAAAGAGAGGGGTCTCCCCAAGATGGAGAGGTAGATGGGGAAAGGCCCTTGAAAGCTAGCTGCTCAAAGATGCCTAACAGGCCCACCTGTGGGGGAACAGGGCCTTCCACCAGGACTTCTGCTGAGCCTCAAATTGTGGAGTCATGCAAAATTCCCAGGTGTCCAGGGCGAGGTGGAGTCATACCTCTACAGCCTTCCCAGGTGTCCAGGGCGAGGTGGAGTCATACCTCTACAGCCACACAGTGAAGGCTTTGAAACACAGGGGAGGGTCTCATAGGTATGTTCTCTGAACTGTTTCAGCTTTATGGAAGTGGGTAAGTGTGAAATAAGGGAGAAAAAGTCAGGGAGGAATTTTGTTAAATGAACATGCTTGAATATACACAGCAAATTTACTGCATTTGTTAAAACTCAGTATTTTATTTTTATGCTTTGACCATAGTCAAGGAAAAAACTGAAAAAAAAATTCAAATCTAACATAATAGTCCTCATTAGAATAGGTCATGTAAAAATATGTATGGTAGCCAGGCATGGTGGTGCATGTCTGTAACCTCAGTATTTGAGAAGCTGAGACAAGAGAATTGCAGGTTTGAGGCCAGCCTCAGCCACATAGGAGACTTTCAGCAACTTAGTAAGACACTGTTTCAAAATAAAAATAATAAATTAAAAGGGCTGGAAGTGTAGCTTAAAGGTAGAATGCTTCTAGGTTCCATTCCCAGTACCAAATTGTATAAAAATAAAAACAAGTAAAATAGGGCTGGGGGGTGTGGTTCAGAGGTAGAATGCCCCTGGGGTTCAATTCCCAGTATATGAATGACCTGCAATCTCAAATGCAAATTAGGATGTGGTTATTCTGGGATGTGGCTTAAGAATTTGCCTTTTTAGGATGTTCCCAGATTAAGTAATTTATAGTTAGATATAGAATGGCCCCTTGAAAAGCTCATAAATTGGTGTTTAAAGTTGATATAGTTGAGTCATGAGGGTTGTAATCCCAGCAGTGGATAAATTCATTTTGGATTTATCTGGATGGTGGCCTGGGCTGGTAGTGTGTGGCTGGAGAAGGTGGGTTGCTGGGGGTGCAGCTTTGGGGATTATATATGGTTCCTCCTCTCCTCACTCTCTCTCTTGCTCCCAGCCTCCATGATGTGAGGGGCACAGCTCATGTGCTCTCTTGTCTCCATTTCTCACTGCCATGCCCTGAGATTCATGGTCTCTGGACTCACATGAACTAATCCCTGAAACCAGGAGGTAATAAATCTCCCTTCCTATATGTTATATTGTCAAATGTTTTAGATTATAGCTGTGAACATGCTGACTAATACAATAACTTTCGTATTGCAGGGGGTAACTGATGATTATGTGACTGACATTCTTTGGTCACATTTAACAGATTTAAAAATATTTGTCAATGCAAGTTTTAGTAATAGCTTTTGTTACACTTTTTTGTCATCAGTGGTCTGAAAACACAATAAATGGAGTTTATTGCAGCAGCAAACTGACATCTACTTATATTTTCACTGAGCATTGATGGCTGGGTGTGAGTGGTATGGGGATAAAATGTTGAGCTGGGTTGTATGAAGCATGTAAAACAGTAAGAAAACACATCCCCATTACCAAGAAGATTATAATCCACTGGGAGAAAAAAATAGACATTAACAAATAATTATAATGATAATGTACTTAATTCAAAACATCAACAAAAAGATAAAACTGGATTAGCCTGGGGGAACAATAGTTTTTTGAGAGGAGTTAGCATTTGAGATGGGCATTCATATTAGAGAACACATCATAGGACTGATTCAATTACCAGCCACATGGAGAGGACTTTATACATATAAGCCTTAATTGAGTCATGTGACAGTGCTGCTGCCTCCTCAGTATCTGGCTAGACCAGGACTCAATGAGATAGGTAATCATCAATAGGCCAGGTCTGCGGGGAAACATCAAACTTCCAGGAGGCTCCATAGGATGCATTTGTCTGAAATGGGCACTCTTGTTTGAATTATGATAAAAGCTTTGCAAACAAAACCTTGAGAGAGAGTGACAGAAACAGAAGCAGCAGTAGAACTGGAGGCAGATGAGAGAAAAAACTTAAAGCAGAGAATAGCTGAGTTGTAGTCAAAACAGGGGCTCTAGTGCAAGTGGAAATGAATGTTTGCTTCTGAGGTAATTTGGAAACGGTGGGAGTGGGGAAGCTGTGACTCACAGAACTGGCTGCACATAAGAACCACTCACAGAGCTTTTATAAAGCTCAACGCTCAGGCTGTATCTAGACCAGAATCTTGGATCAGACACCCAGCATTGTGCAACTGACCAAGGCTGGGAAGCTGAGGTTTGAACTGCAGGTAATAGATTCGCAGTTCGAGGCACGGGGGTTGGGGGTTAGACATGACTTTATCCCAGGTGCAGTAAACTGAAGTAGGAGGCCTCGGCCTCCAGTACCTAGTGGCAGCCCACTGGGTACGTGGAAGCTCTGCATGGAGACTCCCACATAGGATATCCATGAGGACCTTTTGCATATCTGCATACAGAGCCATCTCTGCCCAGCGTATATATCAAATCAGAACAAAAGTGGCAACTAGCTAGGGCACAGAGTTACATAAAACAACATGGACATGCTTAGCTGGAAAAAATACAACAGTGCCCTTCACCATAAGGAGGCAAGGAAGCCTAATCAACACCATGCTTTGACTGTCCCCACACCCACATTTCAGAGTTTGTTCTTCATTTGATTCTAAAGTATAGCCAAAGTTGAGAATCACTTTCACTACATCTACAGTCACTGGGCCAGCAGTCATTGCTATTGTACTCCTAGAGGCCTGTGTATGGATTTGACGGCTGGTTTTTGTTACCTTGAGTTATAGCTTCTTGAGCTTTCCCTCTCATCAGAGTCATCTGGAGGACTTGTTAAAATGCAGATATTTATGTCCCTTCTCCAGAAGTTTTGCTTTGTTGTTTTGATTTTAGTTTTTAATTTAGTAGATGGGGTAAGGTCTGAAAGTGTACATTTCTACCAAGTTCCCAGGTGATACTACCGCAGTTGACTCCGGGAGCACACTGAAAACCATTGCCTTATAGGAAGAACCGGGAGATTGAGAGTAAAAAGGTGAGAGAAAGAAAGAGAGAGAGAGAAAAGATAAAAAAAAGCTTCAAATCATTGGGAATAATGCAAATAAACATATATTTATGAATGATGGTGGTATTAGTCTGTGAGAAGTTCACTAGGAATTTAGTAAAGGGAACAAGGTAAAGAAAGCAGGAAATGAGACTACCAGAGTGGACTGTGAGAGCCAAACCAAGGATGTGGACTTCCTCCTGTAAGGTGTGGTATGGCATGATCCTGACCAAATACAGGAATTGGAAATATCATTCTGGCTGTAGTATCCTACTAATTAATACCAGGATCAAATGGATGCTTATCATTACAAAATAAATATAGAATATATATTTATTGGAGTGTTTTTCATGGAAAACATTTTAGAAATAAAAGGTACACATATACTCTTCTCAAATGTTGTATTTGAAAAGGGATTTTGTAAGGCCATATATCATGTTAGTCAGCTTTCTGTCACTGACAAAATACCTGAGAAAAATGACTTAGAGGAGGGAAGATTTATTTTGACTCATGATTTCTGAGATTTCAGTCCATAGTCAGCTGACCCCTTTATTTCTGGGTCTGTGGTGAGACAGAATATCATGGTGGAAGGACATGGAGAAGCGAAGCTGCTCATCTCATGGCAACCAGGAGGCAGAGAGACAGATAGGAAGGGACAAGAAAAAAGATATTCATGCAGTGACCTACTTCCTCCAATGAGGCCCATTTCCTAAGGTTTCTACAATATCTCAATAATGTCTTCAGCTATGAACTCATCAATGGATTAATCTGTTGATTAGGTCAGAACTCTTGGTATCTAATCACTTCCAAAATGCCATATTTCTGAATATGGCTTCATCGGGGACCAAGTCTTCAACACATGAGGCTTTGGGGGACATTCCAGATCCAAACCATAAACAACCCAAATTTTTAGATATTCAGGAAACAAGATTAAAGTTATTTGTCAAGATAATTAAAATGCATTCTTCCAAATATTACAAAAGTGTTTCTTAATGAAGTTTCAAAATTAGTACATCTGTTTTTGAACATTTTTTTCTCCTTTGAAAATAGGGATATCTATCTATCTATCTGTATGTATATGTATACATGTATATTTACATTTGTTCAGTGTCATGCACTGTCTGAAAGTTATTTCAAATCTGTTCTGCTATTTATTAGTTTTATTCATAGATGCTTAATTTAAAAGTACCTTTGTGGGGAATTTTTAGTTTAAGTAGTTTTAGTTTCATCTCTGCCATTCCATTAACACATAGGTAAATTAATCTTTCTTGATATTTAGGAAGTATTTTTTTACTTTACTTAATTGTTTTAGCTTTGTAAAAACTCTTTCAAAAATAGTAATAACTGTTTCGACTTTAGTGTTATTTTCCTTCAATCCATTATTTAATACATCTGTCTTATCAACTATGATTCACCAATAGTTTATTTAAATGCCTGTTGGAAGTGGAAAGACAAAATTGTATCTTCTCATTCATATTTAATCTTGAAAGCTTACGCATTCATTTGTATGCTTTTTCAATTAATCAAAGTGTCTAGCTCTTAGATATAATAAAAATACCAACTACAAATCTTATTCACTTGATTGTTAGGGATATCCTTAATAAGGATATTTGAGGAATCAGCAAACTATACATTTATAGGAGTCAAAATTTTATTCCCAGCCAGGAGTGGTGGCACATACATATAGTCCCATTATTTGGAAGGCTGAGATAGGAGGATTGTAGGTTCCAGGCCAGCCTCAATAACTTAGTGAGACCCTGAGCAACTTAAGAGACCCTATTTCACAATTTAATATAAATTAATAAATGAATAAAGTAGGGCTGAGTGTGTAGCTCCGAGGTAGAATAGCCCAGGGTTTAATCTCCTGTACCTGTAACACACACACACACACACACGCACACACACATTCTTCCATTTGTGTACCACTTTCTTTTCAATAATCTCTTTTGCCCATGTATTTGGTCTTAAACAATAATCTCAAAACTTGTCCCTTTTTGAGAAACTTTTCCTAAGCCAGAGTACCTTATATGAATCTAATGTAAGTTCCAATGTTTCAGAGTCCCCAAACAATTGCAGCTATCAGCAAAAAGATTCAGCAGTTCACTGTTTAGACAATGTTTGGCCAATCACTTTATCTTTTTGTTTACTTGTCCTCAGCAGTGATTCATTCAAAGTGAAATGTGATTCCATGACATACTTTGCTAAAATATTTATATTTATATGTTCTTGTTTTTGCTTAACTTTGGATTAGATTGTAATACTGCACTTCTTAAATTTTATTTTTGTTGGTACATTATAATTATACAAAATATTGGGATTTGTTTTTACATATTTGAACATTCACATACATAATTTGGTCAATTTCTAAAATATAACTCATGATCAAAGATAATTTGGAATTACAAAGGAAATATATATGCATATATATTTACACTTATATTTAAATATATTTTGTTTACATATTTAGTATGTAAAGATAGTTTACACTTATATTTAAATATACATTTTATATTTACATATTTATATATACCACAGCTTGGGAAATACATCACCCACCACTGACAGCATGGCTTTGATAACAAGGCAGAAGTTGAGAGCACCAGCTTATCTTTGAAATTTAAGCTAATGAAGGGGATACTAGAACTGTCTATGTGGACCATTTGAGTCTTCAGGAGGGAGGCTGACTGATTCCAAAACCATTTTGAGTAGTCATGAACATTTGTTAAATTGGGCAACTGAAAGACTTGGGAAGGAAATGAAATATATTATATTTCTGAGGCATTTTTAAATCATCAAATATGTGTAACTGCCTGAATCTGTAGATAAGGCTGCTCACTGATTAGAGTCCTTTAGAGAAGACAAAGCTTTGAGGCCAATAATTAAAATGATAAAAAATAGTAAATGTAACGCAAATAGTTTAAGAAACGATTTCAGTTTATAATTCTTAATTTATTAAATTTACCTTTAACATTGGTAAAACTTTTTCCCCCTTTGGTTATAGAAGCATTTTGTTTATTAAAGGCAAGACATTGAAGCTACTGGAAATTTACAAAAATTAATCACTCTCTCTTTAATTCAAACAGATTTTCAAAGGGCCAAGGAGTGGAGTGACTGGCTTTATGTAAAGAATCTTCATTTGAAACTAATTATTGATATATATTACAATTTAATATGTGTAACAGTTAGCAATTCTGTTTTGATAAAGGCAATCTTGTTTTAATGCAGAGAATTTCTTCCCTCCAATAAGTTTTGAGTGTTTAACTCATCCGATGGGTACCTTACAGACAAAAAAAAAAATCACATTTATAGATCTCAGAGTTTCATGAATAACTCTTTGAAAAGATAAACTCAAAAGAATTTTTAATGTTAAAAATGTAAATATTTATATTGGTATAAAATATTTAAATGTTAAAAATATATTTTTGAGTACTTTATGTGAGGAAATTAAATGTGTTTATATGAAGCTAAAAAGAATGTGAATCAACTATTTTGGAACCAATAATTTCCTTTTTTAACATGGTCTTAAGCTGAAGAAAGTAATACAAATTCTGCCTAATAAGAAAATAGAGCAAGTAAAAGTAAGCTGCTTGTTTGTTCCAAGGCTAAGTTCTCAGAAAAAGAAAATGATAAACAGAAAACTGGTGTTGACTTTAAAACGATAATAACAAAAACTGGTTTTAGACTGGGCAGCTACAAAAAAAATTAAATTTACACTAACCCACACACTCACACTAAGTCTAAATTCATTTCTTGTTTTCTAAAACAAAAATATAGATTATATTAGATGTCTTTTACATTACAAAAGTTGGTCTAAATATATTTACATATGGAACCACAAAATTTAAAATATATCCATAGTTAAATGCAATGTGATTTTTGTATTTGTATAAAGGCAATTACTGCATAATGCAAAAATGAAATTTACATCATGGTATATACAAGGCAGCTGATGGTAGCATTTTGGCTCTTTATCTTTAATCAACACCAGAAATTTGTTTAATTAGCATAATTACACACTAGGATTGGATTTTTACAGTTAAAATTATTAGCTGGTAAGTGAACATAATGGATATTAGAGATGGGATCTTATTAGTAAATTAGTAATTTTAAAGATGTGTGGGTTTGGGTAGAAGTGTTTTAATGGCATTCTTGCCCTTGAATGAAGAGGGTATAAAAATCAAATAAGCAGAGAGATCTGTGCCCTTTTGAAATGATATTCTTAGCTTGATTTCTGAATAGTCCCGTCATCCTTCTACTGAAAGAATTGCCGCTTGTCTAACTCCCACAGATATGGTGGACTGAATCCAGCCATGAGCTCAAAGTCACCTTCGAAATACCACCCAAAAAGCTGGACTTTATTGAGGCCACAGTTTGTCCAAGGGCTTGGTGTCCACTTGTGTTTGTGTCAGGATCATGTCCCAAACTTGCTTACATTGATACCAGGTATGAGTTGTTGGTGAAGAAGCTACAACCATTACCTACTCTAGCCATCAGAGGCTACTGACATTCACCAATAGAAGAGAAGAGTCCAGGGACTGAACTGACTTGCGCATGATCACAATGGCCAAGATCAGTTTGCAACTCCATACTCTGGTCACAGGGATTAATTTAATAATGTAAACGCAACTTGGGAATTTTGTAGAAATAATTTATAAAGTACTGTTTTCCAGAGATACCGTCGACACACTGTAATCGCCAGGCTAGTTGAACAGCATCCTGAAGTTACCAAGGTCCATCTTTGCCACCGCATGAGAGAAGTCTGCATAAAAAAGAATTCAGAGTCAAATCTTGTTTAAGATTTAATCAAAGGCAGGTTCTTGATGTTGAGTATCTGAATCCAGAGATAATTGAAGTCAGTTTAATCTTTGAACTCTTCAATGATATAAATGTCAAAATTATCTTCAATCATTTGGGTTACATTTCTCTCATTGCATCCAGGATATATCTTTGCAAAACATAAAATATTCTCCCCAAGTAATAATGGAGTAAAATGGGTTTCTAGTTCTGTTCAAATTTTATATGTGGGCTTCTCCTGGCTCATATTTATAACACTAACCAAGACTGATTGATTCATGTAATGTATATGTTCACAGACTATGTATGAAATAATATATTCTTTATTTTACTTGTTTGATACCCAGACTGTCTTTTTAAAATTTTATAATTTATTAACATGTAATAATTACACATATGAGAGTTTCACTATCGTATTTCAATATAAGCATATAGCATGTACTGATTAAATTCAAACTCCTTTTATTATTCTCAACTCTCCCAACCTTTAGTAATATCTATTCTACATTCAGATTGATTTTTAAACTTCCACATATGAGAAAGAACACATTGTACTAATTTTTCTGTGCCTGGTTTATTTCTCTTATATCCTTCAGTTTTAGCTATTTTGCTGAAAATAACACGGTTTCATTATTCTTTGTTGTGAATAATATTCTATTGTGTATATATAATACATTTTCTTTATCCATTAACCCATTGATATACACCAAGGTCATTTCCATATCTTAGCTATTGTAATCAGTGCCACAATAAACATAGGCATGCAGGTATCTTTTCAGTATGCAGGTATCTTTTCGGTATGCTAACCTCATTTCCTTTGGATTTATAACCCAGCAGTAAGCAGTAGTATATCTGAATCATATGATGGTATATCTGTGTTTAGATTTTTAAGGAACCACCATACTGTTTTCCATAATGATTATACTAAATTACATTCCCACCAACAAGGTATGAGAGTTCTTTTTCCTCTACATCCTTGTCAGCATTTGTTAATTTTTAAGAGCCATTCTAACTGGAGTGAGTTAGAATCTTTTTAGTTTTGATTTGCATTTCACTGATGGCTAATTAAACTCAGCTTTCTTCACTCAACTCATAAAGATTACTGTCTTGGTCAACATTTTTCACAACCATATCCAAGCCAACTGACCACACAACTTAAAAGAAGGAAGATTTATTTGCTCACAATTTTTTTGGAGATCTTGGAGTTTCAATCCATGTCAGGCTGGGTTACATATGTGGAGCTCAGGGCATAGAGGCAGGAAGCAGAGAGAGGGAGAGAGCAAGGCTTTGCTCTCACATCATGAAGGCTGGACTCAGAAGCGAGAGAACAAACAAGCATGGGGATACAAAAACCACAGTCCCTAAGGCCAAACCCCCAGGGACCCACCTTCTCCAGCCACACCTCTCCTGCCAGTAAACTCACTACAATGGATTTATCCACTGATGAAAGTACAACCCTTATCATTTAATTACATTAACTCTGAATCTTAATACATGAGTTCTTCAGGGGACATTCTATATTTAACCATAACGACTACTTTATGGGATCTTATTAAAGCATAATTCAATAATCTGAGATTAATCTTATAGACATTGGTACAGAGGTTCATCAGCTCTCTACATATTTATTATAATCCAAGGGCATAGTTTAAATGATTTGACAAATGAATGAACTATACCTACTAAAAGACAATCCACCCACAGATATTGGCATATTTTTAGAATATTAATACTTGATACCAAAATATTCTAAAATATGTCGATAAGAATGTACTTAGTTTGTTATCTGAAGTAATCTTTATGAGCATCCTCAAAAGAAATGCATGTCTAATTTAGGATTAACTGTGGTTGTGCCTTTTCTAAGATATTGAATTTCTGTTATATTTATGGACAGAGTAAACTATGTCACTTACCAGATTTCCCACTTTACATGGCTAGAATAATCAGATTTGACGGCAGTAGCTATAAAGGATATAGATATTTATGAAATATTTTAATAACCACATTTGGTTCCATTTATTTGTTTTTGATTTTCAAAATTAATTGCAATTTACATTAATTTGTTTTTATATCTTTTCATAAGCCACTTGACATCTCTTTTTGTTACTGGAAAAGACATATGTATTTAAATAGCTAATCAGGCAATCATTTTTAAAAGCGTTGGTATGGATATGCTCATATGAGTGTATGCCATATATATGAACACACATGTGATTCCTCTCAGTCTTCATTAATGTTTCTTTCTATTAATGCTGTTTATTCCTTGGCCAGATTTACCTCAGATTAACTAGTTATTTTATGTAAGGCACATACATGAATTTGTTTACATTATTCAATTACTGGTATTTTTAGAAAACATTGACTTTTCCTGTTTCATTTCTTTAATAATTGGAGACCTTATTAGCTAATTAGCACGGCCTGGAGAACAATGCTTTACCATCTTTATTAAACCTATTTGAAAACACACAGTATATACTATAGCTGGCTGTTAAGCATCAACATATTTTGTCTATTTGGTACAATTTTTCCTCCTAAAGTGTTACTTTTAAGCCTGAGAGCTACCAGGAGTTATCAGAGTCAACTAGCTGCCCACCATCTAGCCACTCTACCTTTCTCCCCATAACTATAAACTTAATTTGTTGAGGTTTTAACACAGGTAATGGAAAAGCTACATATCCCAGCCTACCTTATAGATATGGGTGGCCATGTGATTAAGTAATGATAAGTGAGATATAAATAGAAGTCTTGAGCACAGCTTCTAGCAAAATTTCAGAATTCTCCTTTTAAGGAGAAGCTAGGTTATGTTCCTTACTTTTTCCCTTTCACTTGCCTAGAATTCAGAGGTGATAGATAGAGATTCAGCAGTTATTTTGTACCTAAATACATCAATTTATTACTACATACCAGCATTTATGTCAGTACCTAATATGTGGCTCAAAAATAGTTTTCAAATGAATGAATCAATCAACCTATTAACAAATAAAGCAGAAAGATACCTCTTCCTAAGCATCTTCCTTGTATTTATCTCCCCCTTGAGATTTCACTTGTTAACTTTAATAATTGGAACTACTGGTCCAGGCAATTACTAGCTATTCCTTTGAGAAAATAACTTACTCTTACTCCTCATGAACTTTGATTTTATAATATGTAAGTGAAATAATAAAATCTATCTTACATGGTTGTTGAAAGGATCTGAGCTAGCTTATTACATTCCTAACTCATTGACCTGTGTATTATAGGTTTGAGGAAATTGTCCACAAATGCCATAATTTCTATTCTCCAATTAACTTACTAATTAATATAATAAAGGATAACTAAAATTCCCTCCAAGCTTCTTATTTCATCATTACTATGCACTAATTTCAGAATGTCAATAAATAACTTTAAATAGAGTATAAACAAGATTAAGCTAAACTAACAAATTGGAAAAATATTCATCATTTTTTCTTATACTGTTTTCTATTGACAAGGAAGAAATGATGACCATATTAATAAAATATAGTTTCATATTAGGAAAGTCTCAAGGAGATTTTCTAGAATAGAAAAGATAAAACACACACCGACAACCTTAATATAAGGTAAAATATGAATCCCATCATAGATTACAAATGAAAAGGAGGAATTCTAAGAAAAAAGACATTTCTTTGGCTGGGAGCACCAGAAGAGTCTTCAGAAGAGAGAAGCCTGGTAGTCAGGGTCTGGGACCTGGAGCAATGTGGGAGAAAGGGCATACTAGCTGATAGAACAGCATGAGAAAAGACATAGACACAGAAAACATGTTCAAATAGCAATCAATAACTTGGTTTGACTGGAAGTTGAGAAATCTAAGGGGAATCATAAGATATAAAGCTTGAAAGGCATCAGGTATGAGCTTTATTGGATAAACAATAATTAACCATTTCTCCGAAGATATTTGTAAGTACAAATATGCACATACACACTTCTTTTAGCAGGAAGATGAGTTTCTGGAAATAGGAGGGATGGCTCAACAGGGCTACTTAGAAGCAGGAGAATAGGTGTCTCCATGGTGATGTGACCCTAACATCTTTTACCTGTAGCTGCTCATCCTTTCTTTCGATCACCCAAACTCACAACAGATGCCTATGACTGTCCAACAGTCTATGACTGTTTCAACATCCCAGGATACAGAAGGACTTCTGATGCCTTTTACAACATATCCAGCAATTTCTACTGTCTTTACCTTCTTGTCCATTTCCCCAAGTGCATATCCAACCATAATAAAAGTTTGATTTCAGGTCTTGTTGGAACTATGCCTTTTTAAAGCATCCCAGGGCAAATATTATGGGTCAAAACAGTTTATCAGGCCAGCCACATCAGTATCAACAGCAGATATTGCAGAACACACACACACATAACATGGGGGACCCAATGGCTGAGAGGGCCTGAGCATGCCCCAAAAATAGAAAGAAAAGGTACCTGACTTGTAACAATTTTATATTTTTCTCTAGAAGTATATATTTCTTCTTTTCAAAAAATTTTATTGTTTCATAAAGTGAGATCTTTTCTGATATAAGAAAGCTTTTCTTCTTTTCAAAATTTTTTCTTATTTCATAAAGTGAGATCTTTTCTGATATAAGAAAGCTTGTATTTTATTGTTACATTTAATTTCTCTATCCAAGAAAGTAAGGAAGGAAGAAAAGATGAGAAAAAAAGAGAGGAGAGGAGAGGGGGAGAGGGGAGGGAAGGGGAGAGAAGGGGAGGGAAGGGGAGAGAAAGAAGGGAAGGCAAGGCAAGGCAAGGCAAGGCAAGGCAAGG
>PVJS01033179.1:0-22329 GCA_004027185.1 Glis glis | reverse complement strand
AAAAGTCTTTATTTAACCTTCATTTTAAAAAATCAAATTATATTCATTTCTAATCAGTTTATAAAAATAAACATGGTGCATATTAATGGGGCACCGAGTGATGTTTTGATCCATATTCCCACTGTGTGATCTTTGAATAAGATGACACACATCTATCTCAAATGTTTATCATGTCTTTGTGGTGAAGACTCTCGATACCCTTTCTTCTGGCCTTCTGAAATATACGGGATTGTTATCTATAGTCACCCTCCTGTCAAGAGCACACCAGAGCTGCTCGCTCCTATCCGACCATACCTTAGTATCCTCTGGTCACTCTGTCCCACTCCTCCCTCCCTTCTACTCTCACCAGTCTCTGGTAACCACCATTCTCCTTTAACTCCTATGGGATCCAGTTTTTAATATCCCACACAGGAGTGAGAGCATGCATTACTTGTTTTTCTGTGTCTGGCTTATTTCGCTTAACGTAATATTCTCAGGTTCTATCAATGTTGTCGCAAATTACAGGATTTTATTCTTTTTCATGGCTGCTAAGTATTCTACCGTGTAGTATGTACCACATTTCTTTGTGGATCCATCAGTTGATGGACACTTAGGTTGCTTCCATCTCTTGGCTACTGTGAATAGTGCTGCAATGAACATGGGAGTGCAGATGGCTCTTCGACATCTTGATTTTATTTCTACTGGATATATACCCAGTCGTGAGATTCTGTATCATTGTTAGTTCTAGCTTTAATCTGTATATTGTATACTAAGCTCTATACTGCTTTCCATAAAGGAGATCATTCCTAAAAAGGAGTCTTGCTTGATGCCGCAGAGAGCAAAGCCTGAAGAATCAAGAAGAGTTTGAAGAAGTTCAAGTGGGTTAAGGGAAACCTGGGCTGGTGGAAGATGGCTGGGTGCATTGTGCTCTCTCAAACAAAACCCTAAGGGCAGTGCCTCTGGGTCACAGTCCCAGGCCACATGGGCCTCCAGGCTGACCTATAGGGCTACTCTTTTTTTTTTTTTTTTTTGGTACTGGGAAATGAACCCAGGGGTATTCTATCTCTGAGCTACACCTCCCAGTCCCTTTGTATTTTTTATTTTGAAAGTTGCTGAGGATCTCAGTAAGTTGCTGAGCTGTCCTTGAACCTACAATCCTCCTTTCTCAGCCTCCCAAGTCCTTGGGTTGCAGGCATGTGCCACTGCATCCAGCATTGTGGCGCTACTCCGATGCCTCATGAGAGCCGGCTTCAGCACTTGGTTGTTATGACTGGCATTCCTGAACCTCCCTTTCTTTATGCATGAAATCAACAGAGAATATGCCATGTGCTTAGTGATCTACCCAGTGTAGAGCAAAGTATCCATAAAAGGGAGTTCTTTTCTCCTCTGCTCTTCTGGTCAAGGGCAAATGCATATCTGGGGTGGAGATGAGGATAAACACATAATTGGGGTGGAGACCTCATGCATGAATAACACAAAAACCATCTGAAGCCATAGCTTCCTGTTGAGAATCAACCCTCTGTAAACACGCAATGTGTTCTTGGCCCGTCGTCTCTCCTAAGGATGTTGAACGCGTGGCCACCCTCTCCTGTATAAATGGGTGAAGCTATTCCTGGATGCACCTGCCCATCAGGAGTCCCGCTCATCACAATGGTAGGAAACTGATCTCATGCATAAAGGCCAGAAAAAAGAAAAAGGAATATATGTTCCTTATTTTAAGCTGCTGTGATGCATATATCTACTAGATAGCATTTAATGGTAAATGCAGCTGGGTTGGGAGCCTTAGGTAGGTTACTTGCAATTCAATGTGTAGATTATAATGGGAGTCGGGAGCTTGGAAAACCTTACTGAGCTTAGCACTATTTTTGTTCTCTAAGATCAAAGATGTTATTCTGTCTCGTAATTCTGGGATACAGTGAGATTTCATATCTTTCTCTAAATCTTGGGCCTACATGAATGATTTGTGAAATTAAGTACGGTTTCAGAGCTACAGGTAATGCTTTTTTGGGGGGAGGGGGAAGAGTACTGGGAATTGAACCCAGGGGCGTTCTACCTCCAAGCTACACCCCTATCTCTTCCTTTTTATTTTTTATTTGGAAACAGGGTCTCACTAAGTTGCTGAAGCTGGCAACTCTCCTGTCTCAGCCTCCCTAGTAGTGGGATACGGATGTGTGCTACTGCACAGCCTCAACGCATCACTGTACTGATGAGGAAGCTGAGCCTGGGAGAAGAGGCTGCCACTGGCGCTTCTGGGGCATTAATGAGACCAGAAGCCAAGTGTACCCCTCTCAAGGCCTGGCACTCCCAAACTTGGCTGTCTCATGGGGTCACAAGGGCATCTTCAAAAAATACTGACACCTGACAGACACTTTGATTTCATTGGTCTACAGTGAGAACAGGACAAAAGCAGTTTTGCGAACTGTCCAGTAATTTTACTATTTAGCAAAGTTGGGGGAGTGTCATGGCATAGACACAAGTTGGAAGAGAAATTCCAAGACAAAGAGTAGAGTGACAGACTTGGAGATTTATTTAGGGAAGCAAGAAACACACATTCAAGGGAGAATGCGAGCCATCTCCAGAGTGAGAGAGATACCCCCTTGGGGTGCAGGTTTCTTATTTTATAGGAAACTTTGTACACGGTGAGCACACAGTGAGTATGAGAGCTGTGTGGGGTGGCATCAGCCTCATGAGCTCAACTCCTTTGACCACGGAGCACAGGTGGTGACGGTGGTCTGGTTCTTCTCAGAATCTTCAGGTTGATAATATCCAGTTGATGGACAGCACTTGGATTGTATGCTTATCATTGGGCTTTGAACAATGTCTTTCTCTAGACTTACTTTATTTTATTTGTGGTACCGGGGATTGAACCCAGGGGCATTCTACCTCTGAGCTACACCTCCGGCCCTATTTTATTTTTTATTTTGAAACAAGGTCTTGCTAGATTGATGAGAGTCTCAGTACTTGCTGAGGCTGGCTGCGAACCTGCAATCCTCCTGTCTCAGCCTCCCAAGTACTGGATTACAAGTGTGCACCACCACACCTAGCTTACTAGACTCATTTTAATCAGTCTGAAAATACATTCTGAGCTGGGCATGGTGGCACACACCTGTAATCCCAGTACTTTGGAGGCTGAGACAGAAGGATAGCAGGTTCAAGACCAGCCTCAGCAATATAGTGAGACTCAGCAACTTAGTGAGATCCTGTTTCAAAATTTAAAAAAGGGCAGGGGTGTAGCTCAGAGGTAGAATGACCCTGGGTTCAATTCCCAGTACCACACACACACACAATAAACATCTTGTGACAAGAATCAAACTGAGTTCCCAGGCAGCAGCTACTGTCTTGTCTCTGATAAGGTTGCTGATATGGCTCTGCGTGGCTGATCCTGAGATAATGATTAACCAGACTACAATGTGACCAATACTGCTGGACTAAGGATTCTTCCAGCCCCCCACTTTGGTTTCCTGGCCTCCCTGGTAATCCTGAAGTTCTTGTCAGTAACCCTTAGTTCTGTCTTCCCAGCACAGCCATGCTGATAATGAATCCTGTGCCCACCAACACGTATCGTCTGATTGGGGTGAATGGCCAAACTTGGTCCCCTTTGGGGACCCCCAGAGTTGGGCCTCTGCCCTAGGAGCAGTAACAGATTTGATGAACCAGTCAGGAAGCCTTGCCCACAAAGCAGCTGCCTCTCCCTGCTGCTCAACCCCATAGAAGAGGGCAGAGGAGGACAGTCCCCGGCAGCTGCTGGAACCTCCTTCCTTTGGGGCTAGCCCCAGCTGCAGCTTACCACCATTCACTGGAGCGGAGAAGTGGATTTTTGGAATCCACAGGCTCCAAGGATGAGACCCCCTGGTAAATTTTTTCAATGGTGCATGTCCAGCCTCGCCCTTCCCTTTCTTTACCATTTGTGGTTCTGTTCTTTTGAGTTCTTTTGAACCAATCTGGGCTTCTGCCATTTGTTGGCAGGGAAATCTGGGTAAGTTTGTGGTGCCAGTTTACAGGGGAGGGAAGTAAGACACACAGAGAACCCACCATGTGGCAGGAGGTCTCTGTTGGAATTTGCATAAGAATGAGAAGGGCTAGTTTTATCTTGAAGCCCCAAGGGAGAATTTTGGCCATCTGGTCTATTTATCATTATCTATGTTTAAGAAAATCTATGGTTAAGAAAAAAAGATGGTTTATTATTGTAATACAGCATGGCCTATCCATCTAAAAGTGCAGTCTGATTTAATGTAATTGTTTTGTGAATTATTTTGCCTATTAATTTAGCTATTCATCTGTGTTATGATGATAAATTTGGTAGAAGCTAAGGGATTAATTTAATGGCTGCAGCAACAGTCCTATTAGAAATGTATGTATGTCACTGACACTTGCTCTAGCCACCAGACAGGCTTCCCATGAAATGAGCCCCGTGGACATCATTGGGCACAACCTAATTCAAAATTCAGCAAGGTAAACTGCTCTTGGAATTACTAGAAATAGCTTTGGTTGAGTTACCAGTGACCTTTTCATTTTTGGCAGGAATTTCTCCTGCACTTTTATTGAACTCATGATAACATGTTATGCCCTTTTTCTGGTAAATTTGCTTTTGGGTCCTGTGTGCTTAAGTTGATATTCTTGTTTGACTCACATGTCTTAGTTAAAACACTTCCCTGTGAACACATTTATGATAACTTTTAAACTGCAATTATAGGGGCAACAAATAAAACCTTTTAACTCTCTCCTTACCTGTTTTCTCTCTCCTGCTGTCCTGCTTATACTAAGATAACCAGTTATTTAAGGCTGCATGGCGGTTTGTTATTTCAGACAGTGCTAAGTGAAATGCAAATATCTAGAAGATAACTCTTTAACTCACTTGAAACAAAAAGAAAAAAAGAATAAATGCTTAAAAAAAACTACTGTGTATACGGACTCATCTGACAAATTTGGCTCAAGGCTTACATAAGACCTGCAAATAAAAATCTTAAAAAAAATTCATCCATATAAACAAGTGACTTTAATTTGTTTCATTTGTCATGAAAGCAATTTGGATAACACTATTTACAAACCTGCTGAATTTATATCACCATATTTTTCTGTTTCATGACTAGAATTTTAACATAAGTAGATTTCCAACAAGTGAATTAATTTAAATTTGTTGGTGAGATGTCTTTAAAACTGTTGACATAGCCAGGCGTGATGGCGCACACTTGAAATCCCAGTACTTGGGAGGCTGAGACAGGAGGATCTGGGTTCTTGGCCAGCCTCAGCAACTTAGCAAGGCCCTCCGCAACTTAGTGAGACCCTGTTTCAAAAATAAAAAATAAAAAATAAGGCTGGGGGTGTAGCTCGGAGGTAAAATGCCCCTGGGTTCAATCCTCAGTACCAAAAATAAATAAATAAATAAAACTGTTGACATACTTTTTTGCCTCTGTTGCTAGCCAATCAAAGTTAATTGATCTCAGATGTGTAAGAGGCAATGTCCGTTGCTTTCTATGTTTCAAGTTCAGTAGTTCTTACGGTTTTTCTTTAGCAAGGAAGTAACTGAAAGTGTGTAGAAATAACTTAAAAATAAATGCCACATAACTATAACTGGCATAAATGTTTATAAATGTATATGATAGAGATAAAATATTCCAAGTCACTTGTAAATAAGCTAAAATACCAAACATGAATTGCAAGTACTCTTGGCTTCATACACTGTACAAAAAGACAATATATTTGGGTCTGTTAAATGTATTTTCAAGCCAGGCATTGAGGCACATGCCTATAATCCTAGTACTTGGGGGACTGAGACAGGAGAATCACAGGTTTGCTGCCAGCCTCAGCAACTTAGCAGGGTCCTCTGCAACTTAGCAAGACCCTGTTTCAAAATAAAAAATAAAATAGGGCTGGGGGCAGGGAGGGTGTAGCTCAGAAGCAGAATGTCCCTGGATTCAATCCCCAGTGCCACAAAAAAGAAAAAAAATGTGTTTTCATAAATTGTCAGTATGCAAAAAACAGTGAACAATTGTTTTCTTTCTGGGTCTTCATTTAAAAAAGGTCATTTAAGAGTTAAGATCCTAATTAACAAGTGAAATTCTATATGCAAAGAATACAAGAATAATTTAAGCCATGTTTTGATTTTTTTAAAAACTATAAATATTATAAAGTGCCGGGTTTGGTGGTCCACACCTGTAATCCCAGTGCTGGGGAGGTACCACCTGACTTCACTGTCACCTGCTTCCATTCGCCTGGGGACACTTTCCTCGAACCTCGTCAGCCTGCCAGGGGCTGTTCAGAGCCACCGTGCTGCCCAGCAGCTCTCTCCCTGGGTACCTGTGCTTTGCCATTGTACCTCTGCGGTGAGCCTGCTTGTGCCGCAGTCCATCTTCATCTCTGTGCCCTTCTCTTAGGATCAAGGCTTAGAGGTGATGAACGTGAACTCAAATGTTTTAAATGGTCTTGAGGATCTTGACTTACACTATGAAAGTGTCAGTCCTCCATAAACATTGTTCCAACGTCAACAATCCTTGTGCATATCACTTACCCTGTGTGCCTGCATCACCCTCTGAGTATTAAGAATGAAGCGATTGCTCCTGCCATCCCGTGTGTAATCTTTTGCTCTCTCTTTGGTTATGAGTGAAGGTAAGCTTGTGCGTGTGTTCACTCATCACTGCTTTTATTTTTCTTCTTCTTCTTTTTTATGTTTTATTTTTTGGTATTGGGGATTGAACTCAGGAGCATTCTACCTCTGAGCTATATACCTCCAGCCCTTTTTATTTTTTATTTTGAAGCAGGGTCTCCCTAGGTTGCTAAGGGGCTTGCCAAGTTGCTGAGGCTGGCCTCAAACCTGTGATACTCCTGTCTCAGCCTTCCAAATACTGGGGTGACAGGCATGCACTACCGCACCCTGACTCCATCTTTATCTTTTAAAAGATTCCTGAAAGTACCACATTAAGATTTGTTTATTTCACTCATCTCAAAAGATGACAAGGGCACTTGCTAATTTTCCTTGTTCTACCGATTTCTTTTTTTGGGGGGTAGTGGGGATTGAGCACAGGAGCATTCTATCCCCAATCTACACCCCAGCCCTATTTTATTTTTATTTTGAAACAGGGTCTCGCTAGGTTGATGAGAGTCTCACTAAGTTGCTGAGGCTGTCCTCGAACCTGCAATCCTCCTGTCTCAGCCTCCCAAGTACTGGGATTATAGGCATGTACCACCACACCCAGCTTGTTCTAGTGATTTCAACCAAGATGAATTGGTTTGTTCATGTGGCCATCAAAGATGCATTTACCAGCTCAGTGTACTTTGAGTACTCAGAGTACACTCAGAGTACTTTGCCCAGAACAAGCGAGGTCCTGGGTTCAATGCTCAGCACCCCAAAATAGAATAAAATTGAAAAATGCCTTTATTATCTGCAAAATGAAGTTCTTAGCCTCACCATCTGTGTTTACAGCCTGGCCCAAACCTATCTATCTTTTCTGTCATATCTCCACCTAACTCAGCTCCAGTGAGAATCCAATTGTGTTTTCTTCAACTGTATGTCTTTGTCAATATTTTATTATCATCATAAAACTCCCTTCTACTCTTTCATTTCTATCCTTCAAATTCTACATAGTCTCTAGGCATGCTGGCACACACCTGTAATCCCAGTACTTGGGAGGCTGAAACACCAGGATCACAAGTTCACGGCTAGCCTCAGCAACTTAGCAAGACCCTGTTTCAAAAGAAAAAAGGAAATAGGAGTGAGGGTGTAGCTTAGAGGTAGAATGCCCTGGCTTCAATCCCCAGTACCACACACACACACACACACACACAAAATTCTACATATTCTGCAAAATAGCTAAAAATTCACCTTATCTGTAAGAGTTCCCCAAGCTTCCTCTGTGATAAAATAGCACACTCTCATGTTGCTCCATGGTTTTTTTAAACTTTTATTGGTGCCTTGTAATGATACATCATAGTGAGATTCAAAGTGATACAAAGCCGGGCGTGGTGGCGCACGCTTGTAATCCCAGTACTTGGGAGGCTGAGACCGGAGGATCCAGGTTCGCAGCCAGCCTCAGCTACTTAGTGAGGCCCTCTGCAACTTTGTGAGACCTGGTTTCAAAATAAAGGATAAAAAATAGGGCAGGGGTGTAGCTCGGAGGTAGAACACCCCTGGGTTCAATCCCTAGTACCATACAAAAAGAAAAACAACAAAGTGATACAAGTATCCATGCACACAGCACTTGGTGTGTTTCCCTCCACATCCCACCTGACTCCCCCCTCCATCCTCCCCATACATGTTAGTGAGATCGGTAGTGATACCTTCACATATGGACATAACATTATTTGAACTGTTTCCCTCATCAAGCCTCCTTTTCCACTCCCCACTTCCCTTCCCCAGACCCCTTCCACTATTCTACTGGTTTGTCTCCTCATTTATCTCAAGTCCCTTTTGCTTCCTATTTTCTTTCTAGCTTTGACATCTGAGAGAAAACATATAACCCTTGGCTTTCCGAGACTAGCTGATCTCACTTAGCATAATACTCTCTAGTTCTATCCATTTTCATGCAAATGACAAAATTTTGTTCTTCTTTATATCTGAGTAAAACTCTATTGTGTGTATATACCACATTTTCTTTATCTATTCATCTGTTGATGGACACCTAAATTGGTTCCATAATTTGGCTATTGTGGATTGCACTGCTATAAACATGGATATGCATGTATCACTATAGTATTCTGAGTTCAATTCTTTTTAAAAGATGCCAAGGAGTGGCATGGCTGGGTCATATGGTGGTTCCATTCCTAGTCTTTTGAGGAACCTCCACACTGATCTCCATAGTGGTTGTACTAATTTTACAATCCCACCAACAGTGTATACAAATTCGTATTTCCTATTTCCCACATTGCTCTGTGAGTTTTTGATTTGCATTTTAGCTCTTCCTATAGGTTTGGGTTTTTGTTTTGTCTTGATTTTTTAGTGACTTCCATAGGTCTTGTTCCCTGGCTGGGTTACCTAAGCAAAAGCTCCACCTTCAGAACCAATGCCAGAGCCCATCAGGAGCCCTTGCACTGGACACTTAGTCCAGCATCGGAGTCTGACTTTTTTTTTTTTTATGTTACAGAACGCTATCCTGGCCAGCCTCATGCTCCTGGCCCCCTTCATGACTTCATGCAATGCATCATGCTATTTCACACCTCTTCCAAATACTCCAGTTAAAGGTAAGTCCTGTTTTTTCAATGTTTATCATGTTACTGCAGCCTGGTATATATGACCCATGAGCAGATGAAAGCTGAGTCTACATAAAAAGGAGGATGAGGACAGATAAAGAAAAAAATGAGGGGTTTCAATTTGCCCTACATATACGACAGTCCTTCTCAATTCTAGCCAAAATGAGAACTGCCTAGAGACCTTTTGAAACCTACCACTGCTTAGGCCCCATCTAAGACCAGGCAAATCAGAATCAGGGAGGTTGGAGCCACACATTTTTATTTATTTATTTATTTATTTTGCGGTACCAGGGATTGAATGCAGGGGCGTTCTACCTCCGCGCTACGCCCCCAGCCCTATTTTTTTATACTTTATTTTGAAACCGGGTCTCACGAAGTTGCAGAGGGCCTCACTAAGTACAGAGAGAGAGAGACAGGGAGAGAGAGAGAGAGAGAGACCTGAGGCTGGCCGCGAACGCCGATCCTCCGGTCTCCGCCTCCCAAAGTACTGGGATTACAAGCGTGCGCCACCACGCCCGGTGGAGCCACACATTTTTAAACTCCTTGATCAACTCTCATGCGCAGCCAGAACTGAAAAACACTTGTATTCCAAACCAGTATTCAAACTTTAATGTGCCTGCTAAGCCCTGGGGAATCTTGTTGAATCATAGCTGTCTAGCCGGGTGTGGTGGTGCACGCCTGTAACCCCTGTACTTGGGAGGCTGAGGCAGGAAGATTGCAGGTTCAAGGACAGCCTCAGAAGTAGCAAGACTCCAATCAACCTATCGAGACCCTGTTTCCAAATAAGAAATAAAATCAGGCTAGGGGTGTAGCTCGAAAGTAGCATGCCTCTGGGTTCAATCCCCAGTACCACACACACACACACACACACACACACACACACACACACACAAATCTAAGCTTCTGATTCAGTGGATCCGAAGGCAGGTGTGAGGGTCTACAAGTTCAAGGTGGGCCCTGGTGATGCTGTTGCGGGTCCTTCAAGCACACTCGGACCATCAAGGGTTTGGGCAACAGTTTTCATTCTTATTGCAACATTTGAATCACTTGGGAGTTTCCTAAAAGTGCAAGTACAGCAGCATGGGCCACACACAAGAGATCCTGATTCCATGTTCTCGGGTGGTGGAGTGGGACACACACATAAATATTTTGGTACTGAGGATTGACTATTTTTTATTTACCAATATACTGGGGATTGAACCCAGGGGCATTCTACCTCTGAGCTACATCCATAGCCTTTTTCTTTGTGGCACTGGGGATTGAACCCAGGGGAATTCTACCTCCCAGCTACATGCTCCCTCCAGCCCAATTTTATTTTTTGTTTTGTTTTTTTGGATTTTTTGTTTTTGTTTTTGTTTTTTGTTGTTGTTGTTTTGGTTTGGTTTTTTTGCGGTACTGGGGATCGAAGCCAGGGGCATTCTACCTCGGAGCTACACAGCCAGCCCTATTTTTTTTTCATTCTTTATTTTGCAACAGGGTCTCACTAAGTTGCGGAGGGCCTCACTAAGTAGCTGAGGTTGGTGCTGAACCTGCAGTTCTCATGTCTCAGCCTCCCAAGTACTGGGATTACTAGCGTATGCCACCACACCCAGCTTATTTTTTGTTTTGAAGCAGGGTCTCACTAGGCTGCTGAGAGTCTCAGTACTTGCTGAGGCTGTCCTCAAACCATGATCCTCCTGTCTCAGCCTCTCAAGTACTGGGATTACAGGTGTGTGTCATCATGCCTAGCTCAGCCCTTTCTTTTTAAAATTTTTTTAAATTTTGAAACAGGGTCTGGCTAAACTGCCGAGGCTGGCCTCGAACCTGTGATCCCCCTGCCTTAGCCTCACAAGTACTGGGATCACAGGCTTGTACCATCACATGCAGCTATTTGGCTTTTGTTTTTGTATGTTTATTTGTTTGTTGTGGTACTGGGGAGTGAACCCAGGGCATTCTATCTCCAAGGTACATCCCCAGCCCTATTTTTTATTCTTTATTTTGAAACAGGGTCTCACTAAGTTGCCGAGAGCCTCATGAAGTAGCTGAGAACCTGTGATCCTCCTGTCTCAGTCTCCCAAGTACTGGGATTACAAGCATGCACCACCATGCCGGGCTTTTGTTTGTTTGGTGATGGGATTGAACCCAGGACCTCCTGCATGCTAAGCACAGTGCTCTGCCTCTGAGCTACATCTCCAGCCCATAGATATATTACAACTGCCCAAGGTGTTTCACATGTTTACCAGGGTTGAGAACCACTGATGCAAATCAGAGGAGAGTAGAGATGTGAATTATCTATCCAGAGATAATCCAAAAGGAAAAGGCTGGGCTCCAAGTACCCCTAGACTCATAATAGATACCAGAGTACAAAGAAGGGCCTTAGCTGGGCATAGTGGTGCACACCTTTAATCCCAGTACTTGGGAGGCTGAGACAGGAAGATTGTAGTTTTGGGGACAGCCTTAGAAGTGTAGCAAGACTCTTAGCAACATAGTGAGACACTGTTTCAAAACAAAATATAAGTCGGGCCTGGCAGCATACGCTTGTAATCCCAGTACTTGGGAGGATCTGGGTTCTCGGCCAGCCTCAGCTACTTAGTGAGGCCTCCGCAACTCAGTGAGACCCTGTTTCAAAATAAAGAATAAAAATAGGGCTGGGGGTGTAGCTCAGAGGAAGAATGCCCCTGGGTTCAATCACCAGTACCACAAATATATATACATATATATTTATATAAATATATATGTATTTATATATTTATATATATATACATATATATATATAAATATATATATAGGGCTGGGGTAGAATTCCCTTGGGTTCAATCCCTAGTACGAAGGAGGAGGAGGAAGAGGAGGTAGAAGAGGAGATGGAGGAGGGCCTTAGTTATTCTTAAAATGTCTGTTCTGAAATAAAATCTAGAAGGATTGACGCTTTCTCTAGGAAACACTATCAGTGTTGTTGACTGCACAGTCCTGGGACTGAGCCATGGGTGAACACGGAAGCACTTTCGAGATACCCTTAACGTTGTTTGCCTTCGTGGCAGGGGCAGGCCTCAGTGTCCTGGTGAGCCTTGCTCCTGTTCCGTGACTCAGGGAGCCCACTGACTGGGCCGTGTGTCTTGTTTTAGAATGCGTGGATCGTTACGGAGTCAAACATCCATTGGACTCAAGATGGACCGGAAAGGATTGTGAGGACTGTACTTGCAATCAAGAGGGAATTAGCTGCTGTAGCTTGTAAGTCTAAGAGGGGCAGATGGCTGTCTCTGAAGGGCAGCTATTCCTTCTTTGAAAATCCCAACCTTCCTTTGTGTCAAGATAGGCTTTATTCGTAGTGGCACACACCTGTAATCCCAGTACTTGTGAAGCTAAAATAGGAAGATTGCAGGTTTGAGGATAGCCTCAGCAACTTAGTGAGACCCTGTTTCAAAATAAACAAGTTTTATTTCTCTCTCTCTCTCTCTCTCTATCTCTGTGTGTGTGTGTGTGTGTGTGTGTGTGTGTGTGTGTGTGTGTGTGTGTTACTGGGGATGGAACCCAGGGACATTCTACCTCTGAGCTATACCCAACCCATAATTTCATTCTTTTTATTGAGGGAGTTGCTGCTTGTGCCTAGATGTTAGAAAGTTGTTCCTATTTTTTTCTAGCAGTTGCAAAGTTTCCAGTCGAATTCCTAGGTCTCTGATCCATTTCCAGTGAGTTGACCTTTGTGCAGTGTGAGAGATAGGGATCTGGTTTCATTCTTTTGTATAAGCATATCTAGTTTTCCCAGTACCATTGGTTAAAAAGGCTATCTTTTGGCCAGGTGTGATGGCCCATGCCTGTAATCCCAATACTTGGGAGGCTGAGACAGGAGGAGTACAGGTTCAAGAACAGCCTCAGCAAGTAGTGAGACTCTCAGCAACCTAATAAGACCCTGTTTCAAAATAAAAATAAAATAGGGCTGGGGATGTAGGTTGGAGGTAGAATGCCCCTGGGTTCAATTGCCAGTACCACAAAGATAGATAGATAGATAGATAGATAGATAGATAGATAAATAGATGATAGGTAGGTAAAAATAAATTTTTAAAAAGTTGTCTTTTCTCCAACAATAGGCTTTTGGTGTCTTCATCAGGGATCATATGTCATATGTGATTGTGTCTGCGGGTTTCTCTCTGTGTCTTCTATTCTCTTCCATTGGTCTATGTGTCTCTTTTCTTTTTTTATTCATTTTTTATTCTTTACTTTAAAACAGGGTCTCACTAAGTTGTGGAGGGCCTCACTAAATAGCTGAGGCTGGCGGGAACCTGTGATCCTCCTGTCTCAACCTCCCAAGTACTGGGATTACAAGCGTGTACCACCATGCCTAGCTTATGTGTCTGTTTTTATGCCAGTACCATGCTATTTCTGTTACTATAGCTCTGAAGTATAACTTAAAATCGGGCATTGTGATGCCTCCAGTATTACTTTGACTTAGAATTGCTCTGGCTATTCTGGGTCTTTTATTCTTCCATATAAATTTTAGAACTTTTTTTTCTAATTCTGTGAAGAATGTCATTGGTATTTTAATAAGTATTGAATCTGCAAATCATTTTGTTAATATGGACATTTTAACAATATTAATTCTGCCTATCCATGAACATGGATAGGAGATCTTTCTATCTTCTAGTGTCTTCTTCAATTTCTTTCTTCAGTGTTACATAATTTTCATTGTAAAGAATAAATCTAACCAAAACGGTTTTTTGTTGTTGTTGTTTTGGTTTGGTTTGGTTGTTTTTTTGTTTTTCTGAGGCTATTGTGAATGGAATTATTTTCCTGGTTTCTTTTTCAGCAGATTCATGATAGGTATATAGAAAAGCTATTGGATGTCTGTTCTATCTCTAATTTTATCAGTTTAGGAGGTCTCTTTCTTGTGGTTAGTTTGGCTAAGGGTTTATCAATCTTGTTTATCTTTTCTTTGTGTGTGTATGGGTGGGGGGCATACTAGGAATTGAACCTAGGGGCATTCTACCTAGAAGCTATACCCGCAGCCCTATTTTTATTTTTATTTAGAACCAGGGCCTCACTAAGTTGGGGAGGGCCTTGCAAAGTTGCTGAGGCTGGCTGCGAACCTGCAATCCTTCTGTCTCAGCCTCCCAAGTATTAGGAATATAAGCATATGCCACCATGCCTGGCTTTTGCTTATCTTTTCAAAGAAGCAACTCTTTGTTACAATGGTCCTTTATGTTTTTTAAAATTCTCTATTTCATTAATTTTGGCTTTGGTTTTACTTATCTCCTTCCTTCTACTGGTTTTGGAATTAGTTTGTTCTTTTTATTTTCACCCTAGGGCCTTGAGATACATCGTTAGTTTATTTGGGAGTTCCTGATTTTGTTTATGTGGGCACTCAGGGCTATACACGTTCCTCTTAGAATTGCTATCATAATGTCCCAGAAATTCTAATATGTTGTATCTCTATTCTCATTTGATTCTGAGAATTTTTTTTCTTTTTTTTTTTTGGCAGACTGGGGATTGAACCCAGGGGCATTCTACCTCTGAGCTATACCCCCAGCCCTATTTTTATTCTTTATTTTGAAACAGGGTCTCACTAAGTTGCAGAGGGCCTCACCAAGTAGCTGAGGCAAGCCACAAAACAGGATCCTCATGTCTCAGCCTCCCAAGTACTGGGATTACAAGCGTGCGCCACCATGCCTGGCTCGATTCTGAGAATTTTTAAGCTTCTCCCCTGATTTCTTCTACCACCTATTCACCATTCAAAAGTACCTTGTTCAGCTGGGTGCATGCAGTACTAAAGAGGCTCCAACAGGAGGGTTAAAGACTCGAGGACAGCCTCAGCAGTGTAGTGAGACTTTCAGCAACCTAGCAAGACCCTGTTTCAAAATAAAAAAGTGCTGGGGGTGCAGCTCAGAGGTCAAATGCTTGTGAGTTCAATCCCCAGTACCATCAAAAAAGAAAAACGTAAGCTGGGTGGTGGTGCATGCTTGTAATCCCAGTACTTAGGAGGCTAAGACAGGAGGATCGTAGGTTCGAGGGCAGCCTCAGAAAGTAGTGAGACTTTCATCAACTTAGTGAGCCCCTGTTTCAAAATAAAAATTATTTATTTATTTATTTATTTTGCGGTACTGGGGATTGAACGCAGGGGCATTCTACCTCCGCGCTACACCCCCGGCCCTATTTTTTATACTTTATTTTGAAACTGGGTCTCACGAAGTTGCAGAGGGCCTCACTAGGTAGAGAGAGAGAGAGAGAGAGGGAGAAAGAGAGAGCGAGAGAGCTGAGGCTGGCCGTGAACCCGGATCCTCCGGTCTCCGCCTCCCAAAGTACTGGGATTACAAGCGTGCGCCACCACGCCCAGCAACTTCTCAAAATAAAAATTAAAAATAGTGCTGAGAGGGTAGCTCGGAGGTAAAGCCCCTGGGCTCAATCCCCAGTACCAAAAAAAAAAGTATAGTGTTCAACCTCCATGTGTTTATGTAGTTTCTGTAACTTTTCTTCCTGTTGATTTCTAATTTCATTCCATTATTATATGTTGAGATAAGATGCAAGGAATTATGTAGATGTTTCGTATTTGCTAAGAATTGCTTTGTGGCCTAAAATAAGGTCTATTTTGGAGAAACTTCCATGAGCAACTAAGAAAAAAATGAATTTGGCTGTTGGATGAAGTATTCTATAGATGTCCGTTAGGTCCATTTGATTCAGAATACTTTTTAGATCCAAAGAGTCTTTACTGAGTTTATGTCTGGATGACCTATCTATTGGTGATAAAAGGGTGTTGGAACCAACCAGTATTATTATTATTATTTTTTTTTTTTGGTGGTGGTACTGCGGATGGAACCCAGGGGCATTCTACCTCCAAGCTATACCCCCAGAACTATTTTATTCTTTTTATTTGGAAACATGGTCTCACTAAGTTGCTGAGGCTAGCCATGAACCTGCAATCCTCTTGTCTCAGCCTCCCAAGTACTGGGATTACAAGCATGTGCCACCACGCCCAGCTACCCAGTATTATTGTTTTGGGATTCTATCTGAGTCTTAGTAGTATTTGTTAGGTGCACTAAAGTTTGGAGCATAAATATTTACTATAATTCTATCTTCTTGTTCCCATTATCAGTATAAAGTGACCCTCTTTATCTCTTCTGATTAATTTTGACTTGAAGTCTGCTTTGTCAAATATGAGAGTAGCTACCCTGCTTGTTTTATCTCTTTATCTCTTCTGATTAATTTTGGCTTGAAGTCTGATTTGTCAAATATAAGAGTAGCTATTCTGCTTGTTATCTGACCCAATTGGCACAGAAGATCATTTTTCATCTTTTGGTGTTCAGCCTGTGGTCTTTGCTTCTAAGATGACTCTCTTATAAACTATATATAGTTGAGTCTTGTTTTTATCCATTCTGACAAGTCTCTGTTTGGGGTTTTTAGGGTGTGTGTGTGTGTGTGTGTGTGTGTATGTGTGTTTTCTTTTGTGGTACTGAATTTTGAACCCAGCGTGTTATACATCTGAGATACACCCCAAGCCCCATTTTATTTTTTATTTTGAAACAGGGTCTTACTAAGTTGATGAGGGTCTCACTAAGTTGCTGAGGCTGTCCTCAAACCTGCTATCCTCCTGTCTCAGTCTCCCAAGTATTGGGATTATAGGCATGTTCCACCACATCTGGTTATGTTGGGCATTTTAATTGTAATTGTCATGGAGAAGTTCTTTTTTGATCTTGTCTATTTGGGGTTCTAAATTCCTCTTATATTTGGATATCCATCTCATTCTAAAGGTTCAAAATTTTTTCTATTATTTCCCTGCAAAGGTTATCCACACCTTTAGCTTGTATCATAGACCATCTTCAATTCCAATGATTCTTAAATTTGATTTCTTAACATTGTCCCAGAACTCTTGTAGAATCTAATACTGGTTATTTATATTCTTTTCTTTAATACTCTGAATATTCAGGGCTGACCATTTGTCTTCCAGGTAGTATATTTGTCTTCTACATGGTCTAATCTCTTGGAGATACTTTCAACTGAGTTTTTTTTTATTTGTTGCGCCTTTAATTTCCAAGATTTCTGTTTGTATATTTTACAATATCTCTCTTTATCAAATCTCTCATTCATATCCTATACTGACTTCCTTAATTCATTCTGGAAGGGTTGTTTTTCTGTGTTATCTTAGAATTCATTGATTTTTTTATACTCAGTCTTGGAGTCTTTATCTGGTATTTCATCCACTTCAATATCTTTGGAGTTGGTTACTAGTGAATTATGAGCTAGTAAGGTGTTGTGCTACCTTGTGCTTTTTTTTCATATTTCTTGTATTCCTGTGTTGACTTGTTGTGCCTATTGAGATGGATTTCTCTTCTACCTTTATGCAAGGGCCTTTATAGGGGATGGCTTCTCTGGGTGACTTGTTCTGAGATATCAGGTTGTCGTGAGTTGTTGGATAAATTTCCCAGCGGGTTTTGCAGTGTAATTTCCCTGCCAGTTCTTTGGTGATGATTGGTGGAGCAAGGTGCACTGTGCCTTAGCTGGGCTGGGGGTGCAGCTCAGCGGCAGAGTGTCTACCACAGGACCCTGGAGGGTCACAATAGATTCCCAGCACCTTTGTTCCACTCTGGGTAGAAAAGCTTCAAGTTCACATAGGTCTTCCAGCCTCATCTCTTGCTAGTCCTTTCTCTAACCCACTTCTGAATTAATGTTAACAAGTGTCTCCAACTTCCGTAACAACCTCAGTGAGAAGAGCAGGCACCTGACTTCAATCAGGGTGCCCAAGTCCCACTGAAGTATAGGTGTCTGGAAAGTTCTGCCTGCCTAGACTGAGCCAGCCTCATGGTGAGTTCAAAATGAAACAGGAGCATTGGACTGGGACACTGGCTGGCAGGCTCCCTAGAGAGTTTCCCAGGCATCGCCATTGCATTGGCTGGATCTCTGTGTATTACAGCCAAGGCTGGATTTTTGTGGTTCTGCAAATTTGACTTTGTATCAAGTGCTAGTTTGACTCTAGAGTGTGTTTGTGCCCCTGCCAGGTTAAGGGCTGGTGAGCCATTCCTCCCTCACTTGGAAGCCACTTCCATGGTGGCTAAAGCATCCCCTGCCAGTCAGTGCTGTATCATCACAGCACGGCAACAGGACCCAAGAGCAAGGGCAGCTCCTGACAGTGAAGTGGGGAGATCCTCGATGCTGGAGTCAGAGTAACCCGAGTCTCAGTCTCCATTCCCTTGCATATTAGCTGTGTGACCCCCAGTAAGTCTTAGAGTCTCTCCAAGTCTCGCTTTCCTCACTATAAAATAGGAAGAAACAGGTATATGTGAGAACCAAATGAGATTCTGCATACAAATTCATTCATTAACCCACTACATACCTTTTTTCCTTTTCTTTTTGTGGCGCTGGGGTTTGAACCTGGGGCTTTGTGCATGTTAGGCAAGTGCTCTACCACTGACCTACATTCCCAGCCCCCAATAAACACTTTATCCCTCTCTCTGCCTGGCTGGTGTCCCCGAGCCTAGGACAGTGACTGGCACACGGTGGAGGCTCACTGCGCCCTTTGCCTCTTTCCTGCCACATTGCCTGTCCCGGTGGACACACGCTCCACCCTGGGAAGGTGTGCTCGCCTTCCTCCTCCTGTTCAGTGCCGACTCCTTCATTCCTGGAATCACCTCACCTCCTGCTCAGTCTGTTTTTCTCATGAACTTAAAATTTTCTTTTGGTGATAGGAAAATACTGATCTAGATTCATTTCTCTGGGAGGATATTTGGACCCATCGGACCCTCTATGGGTCACTGCCCAGATCTCCAGGGGTCCAGCAGCTGGAGGCTCAGGCAGAGGCCTCCTGGCCAAGGTGTGAGAGACGTCCTGGCCTCTGTTCTGCCCAGGCCCAGCACCTCCCAGATCAGGTTCCCAGACTGCAGCGAGGACACAGAGGGCCAAGGTCCCCAGCCTCCAGCTCTGGACATTGGGTGACCTGATGTTCATAGTACCCCACCCCCAGCCTCTCTTCACTGTTTCCTCTACAAAGCTAGGTCTAGTATGAATTAAAATATGCATCCAGTAATAGGCCCTTTGCCACAGAAACTTGTATAGGCACACTGACGGCAGGATTGCAGTTTCATTTCCTACCAAAATCTTGCAAAAGAAAGGGAACTCTTCAACAACCACTACTTTAACATTTTTGCATTGGGGTAAAGTAAAATTTGCCTCTCTGTCTCTCTGTCTCTGTCTGTCTGTCTGTCTGTCTGTCTCTCTCTCGCTCTCTCTCTTTGTACTGGGAATTGAAGCAAGGGACATTTATCTCTGAGCAAAACTCCAAGCCCTTTTTATTTTTTATTTTGAAACAAGGTCTTGCCAAGTTTCTAAGGATGGCCTTGAACTTGTGATCCTCCAGTCTCAGCTTCCCAAGTCCTGAGATTATAGGTGTGTGCTACCACTCCTGATTCCAAAATTTGCCATTTTACATCACCCAGTTCAGTGGCATTAAGCATACCTACAATATTGTGCAACCATCACTGCTGTTTCCAAAACTTTGTAACGACCCGGATCTAAAACTCCATACCCTTTGAGCAATGATTCCCATCCCCCACCCCACCCCCATTCCTGGTACCCTCTAGTCGGCTTCCTATTACCTCACCTATTCTAGATATTTCATGTAACTGAAACCACATGATGTTTCTCTTTTTGTGTCTGGCTTATTTCACTCAGCACATCTTCAAGATTCATCCATGTTCTGTCATCTTGATCCCTCATTCTTTCTTCTACCAGAAGGACATTCATGGTGTTGCTAATAGCATATTTATTTATCCATTTCAATGTTGGTGAGCATGTGGGTGGCCTCAGCTTCTTGTTGATAGTGAATAATGCAACTGAGAACATAGAAGTAGGTGTGAGTCTCTGTTTAGATTATGAGGGCATATACCTATGTGTGGAATGGCTAGGCAATAGGGTAATCATAGTTTCAACTTTAGAGGAACTGCCAAGCTGTTTCCCAAAGTGGCTGCACCATTTCAAATTCCTAAAGTTAAAAGTGGGAAACCACTTTTTTCTGGTATTGGGGATTGAACACAGGGGCTTTCTACCTCAGAGCTATACTCTTGTATAACCACTGGAAAGCACTGGAAAAAAGGAAAAAACCTTATAATCCCATTGCCTAAAAGTAATAACTATTAACATTTTATCATTTCCTTTTGTGTCTTTTTTACAACTTTTTTCATTTACATAGCAAATATCAAACTTTGTTTTGCAATACTGTGGTATGATTTTTCCACTTATTATCAGGAATTAGATCAAAACTCTTCAAAATATTTCATCAGAACTCTTGAAAGTATTATGTACTTCAACTTAATCATTCCTTAGTCTTAAAAAAGAATTAAACCAGAACCTTAGAGACAAAGGCAGGATCCCAGAGTCTGCCTCCAGGCACAGGATGACAGTCCCATGGGCTGGTGCCATGAATGGTCCTTGAAGTTTGGCGCCTGATGCACTTGTCAGTGGTGAACTGACTTCTTGTCCTCCTCTCTCATGACACCACCAAGGGCTGCAAATTCAGATATCCCAGGAGCCAGGCAGTTAACGACACTGGCTTAGGAGTGCTTTGGGAAGAGGATCAAAATGTCTCTTTTAGTTAAAAGAAAAGTCAAGGGTGGCCTTTTGGAAGGAAACATTGTCACAAAGAGCCTGGGGTGGCAGCTTGTGCACACTTTGGGCAGGGCAACATAAATCCAGCGCTCAGGACTGGCTTCAGGGGAGCAGGGAGGCCTGACACTGTGTGCACCACCGGATGTGTAGGTGGACTTCCCCTGAAGGCAGCCCCGTTTTCATCGCTTCTCCCTGGCTCCCTGAGCCTGGCCTGCAGTAGCTCCTGATCCTGTGGGCTGAGCCTGCTCCTGCTCTGCCTGGCTGCCAGGCCAGGGTGGGACAAGCACTCCCCTCCCACATCCCAGCAGCAGGACTGCTGGGCACTTCCTGCCCCTGGTCTATCAGAACCTCCTGCTGGCCTTCTCTCCTATGCAGGGTGGGATGTGGGATTGATGCTAAGGACGTCCCTGTGGGTCTGTGGAACAGGCAGGCCGGGGTGCCTGGAGGCCATGCTTGGGGCTTCCAGACAATGGGTGCCCTGAAGTCAGTGAGGGACACCCCAGCCAGTGGGGTTGGGCTGCTTCTTGCACAGAGCTTTCTCCTGTCCTCTCTAACACACCTTGATCTTGTCTCAATGCCAGAATCATTGTACCTGTGGGCTATGACGAAATCAAGTGCAAGTCCATCTACCAGCGCGACAAATGCAGATATATTGCGGTGGAGAAGAAGAACCCTCTGAAGACTTGCACTGTTGCTGGTTGGGTTCTGTAGTGTGCTCCTAGCGGGCCCAGCGCTGCGAGCCTTTGGGGCCCAGAGCCGCCCAGGCCAGGCCTTGTTCTACAGCTACTAGTAGCCTGTGCTCACATAGCCCTACCTATCAGTAAAAACAATTCTTGAGCTGGGTGTGGTGGCGCATGCTTGTATTCCCAGTACTTTGGGAGGCAGAGACCGGAGGATCCGGGTTCGCGGCCAGCCTCAGCTCTCTTGCTCTCTCTCTCTCTCTCTCTCTCTCTCTCTCTCTCTCTACTTAGTGAGGCCCTCCACAACTTCGTGAGACCCGGTTTCAAAATAAAGTATAAAAAATAGGGCCGGGGGCGTAGCGCAGAGGCAGAACGCCCCTGCGTTCAATCCCCGGTACCACACACACACACAAAAAAACAATTCTTGAACAAACACTTGAATATGTGTGTGTGTTTTAAATTTACCAACTAGATTCACATTTATTAAATGTGTATTACATAGCATCCAAATATCTAAAGAATGAGACAAAATTAAATACAAGTAAAAGTTAGGACATTTTCCCACGCTTCAGTAGGTCATGATGCATCCTCTTCTCCGGGGACCACGGACCCAGGCCACATCTGACACTTCAGTGTTCTGCTGCCTGTGACCTGCTCTCTGGTGGACTAAAGAAGAAATAGTAAATGGATGGAATGAGATCCCTGCATGTATTTGAGATGCTCATGTTTGTCCTTCCTTCCTCGTCTTCAGGAAGTGACCTCTCTGCTGTGTCATCATGTCCCTCTGTTTGCCTGAGGTTAGAGCAGGTTAGCTCGGGACAGCCTGAGGAACTGCCCCCAACACCCCATGCCACCTGTCAGGGAATTCACAGCCAGGCTCTGCCTGGTCGCTGGGGAGGGGCTGACTGCAGGGCTCCGGGACCCC
>PVJS01033178.1:10110-22424 GCA_004027185.1 Glis glis | reverse complement strand
CCGTAAAAAAAAAAAAAAAACAAAAAACAGCAAGTACCGGAAGTAGAGGTGTACACCTTTACACCTGACTGCTCATAAATGAATGGCGCTTGAATTCCAGTTCTGCCACTTCCTGTATATCTTTGTACAAGTCATAGAATCTTTGACCCTCAGCCGGGCGTGGTGGCACACAGTTGTAATACCAGTACTTGGGAGGCTGAGACAGGAGGATTGAAGGTTCGAGCACAGCCTCAGCAAATAGTGTGAGACTTTCATCAACCTAGCGAGACCCTGTTTCGAAATAAAAATAAAATAGGGCTGGGGATGTACCTCGGAGGTAGAATGCCCCTGGGTTCAATCCCCAGTACCAAAAAAAAAAAGAAACTTTGACCCTCACCTTCCTCATGACTGAGAGGATAGCTACTTGGCTACTTGTTACATGATTAGAAGTTACATGGTTTTTTGGTCATTGGTTTGTTTTGGGTTTGGGTTTTTTTTTTTGTGGTGCTAGGGATTGAACACAGGGACATTCTACCTCTAAGCTCCACTCCCAGTCCTATTTCATTTTTTATGTAGAAACAGAGTCTCAGCTGGGCATGGTGGCTCACGCTTGTAATCCCAGTACTTAGGAGGCTGAGACAGGAGGATCACAGTTTCGCGGCCAGCCTCAGCTACTTACTGAGGCCCTCTGCAACTTAGTGAGACCCTGTTTCAAAAATAAAGAATAAAAAATAGGGCTGGGGGTGTAGATTGGAGGTAGAATGCCCCTAGGTTCAATCCCAGTATGGCAAAAAAAGAAAGAAAGAGAGAGAGAGAGAGAGAAAGAGAGAGAGAGAAAGAAAAAGAAAGAAAGAAAGAAAGAAAGAAAGAAAGAAAGTCTTGCTAAGTTGCTGAGAGCCTTGCTAAATTGCTGAGGCTGACTTGGAACCTGCAATTCTTCTGTCTCAGCCTCCCAAGTACTGGGATTAAAGGTGTACACCACTGTGCCCGGCTGAAATCACATGTTTTAAGAGTCATTGGAGCCGGGCGTGGTGGCGCACGCTTGTAATCCCAGTACTTGGGAGGCGGAGACCGGAGGATCCAGGTTCGCGGCCAGCCTCAGCTACTTAGTGAGGCCCTCGGCAACTTTGTGAGACCCGGTTTCAAAATAAAGTATAAAAAATAGGGCCGGGGGTGTAGCTCGGAGGTAAAACGCCCCTGGGTTCAATCCCTGGTACTGCAAAAAAAAAAAAAAAGGAGTCATTGGCATGGTGCCTGGCATACCATAGGTACCTGACAGATGGCTGTGGTGAGGGTAAGGATACAATGTTGTTACTATGAGAATAGAAGCTGCCAGAAACCAACTTGCATGGTCAAACTGACACCTAGTGGTGAAGTTTTAGAACATACGCCAAAAGTATAAACAATTGCTGGTTTGAAACTTAAATTGGAAATAACTAGAAAATAACAGAGCCCTCTGTGTGTGTGTGTGTGTGTGTGTGTGTGTGTGTGTTTTGCTGGGGGTTGAACACCCAGGGGCGTTCTACCTCTTAGCTACACCCCCAGTCATATTTTCAAAAATTTTTTTATTTGAAGACAGGGTCTTGCTGGGTTGTTCAGAGCCTTACTAAGTTGCTGAAGCTGGCTTCAAAGTTGTGATCCTCCTGTCTCAGCCTCCCAGTACTGGGATTACAGGAGTGTACTACCATGCCCGACTGAAAGCAATTTTTTTTTTTTTTTTGCGGTACTGGGGATTGAACCCAGGGGCATTCTATCTCCGAGCTACATGCCCAGCCCTATTTTTTATTCTTTATTTGGAAACAGGGTCTCACTAAGTTGCGGAGGGCCTCAGTAAGTAGCTGAGGCTGGCCGCGAACCCAGATCCTCCGGTCTCAGCCTCCCAAGTACTGGGATTGCAAGCGTGCGCCACCACGCCCAGTTTCCGGCTGAAAGCAATTTTAATATACAACCAGGTTGAGAATGTGAGCACTGTGAGGTCCGGCTGTGAGGTCTGGCCATGAGGTCATGGCGGAGGAGGACCCAGAACAAAGGAACAAAGAAAGAGAAATGCCCACCTGACCATTGCCCCGCCTGGAGATGACCTGGCCACTAGAACACCAACCAGCAGCTTACACAACTACTCCTGTATCCCCCCCTCCTTGCCCCATAAAAAGCCTCTAGCCTGTAAGGAGGCCCGCTTTCTGACTCTCACGGGCTCTCTCCCCGGTCAGATGCCTCCTTCCAGGTTTTATTCCTTAATAAAACCTGTTCCCTGCTATCGGGTTGTGCTTTCTTTTCCCTTATTTACTCCAATAGAGAGAACCACTGCAATAGACCCACAAGATAATTATTATCCTTCTCATTTTATAAATTATGAGAGTAAAAGTCAGGGACCAGAGATATAACTCGTGGTAGAGGGCTTTCCTAGCATGTGTGAGGCCCTGGGTTTGATCCCCAGCACTGTAAAAAATTTAAAAAGTAAATAAATAATAAAAGTAACACCAAACTGATACTCATTGGGATGTGAGACTACAATGCACCAATAAAAACATAAAAAATAATAAAAGTAAAACTCAGAAGGATAGGTAATTTCTACAAAGTCACACAGTAATAGGAGGGGATTTGAACTTGAGTTGACCATTTCCCCACTACATCACATTGTCTTTGCAGAGGCCTTTGGAAGTTTGATATGCCCCACTTAGCTTCTGCTTTTGAGAGTCTATATTAGTCAGCTTTTTCATCGTTGTGGCCAAAATACTTGACAAGAACAACTTAGAGGAAGAAAGGTTTATTTGGCTTATGGTCTTAGAGGTTCAGTCTATGATCATCTGGCTACGAGACAGAAACATCATGATGGTAGGGCAGGGCAGAGAAAAGTTTCAGGCTCCTGGCAGCCAGGAAGCAGAGAGATAGAGGAAGGGACCAAGGACAGATATAGTCCCTGAGGCCACACACCCCAGTGACCTACCTCCTCCAGCCATACCATACATGCCTACAGTTGCCACTCAGCTAATCTATTCACATGATCAATCCATCGATGGGTTTATCCACTGATGAGATCAGAGCCCTGAACATTTCTGCATTGCCAACACAGGAGTTTTGCTGAGGGACAGTCCATACCCAAACCATCATGGAGTCTCAACTCAGGGGATTGGATAATTAATTGCACAGCTCTGTGAGCTGAAGCTCTGAAAACTGCTTATGTTAGTGGGGAAGGGATGTCCAGCAAAGGCACTGGATCCTCTCTAGACTCTCTTTCCAGAGCTTTCATCTCTGCTGCTCTGTCGATGGCTAAATTAGCAGTGTGAGATTGACTCTGAATTGAATAGCTACAAGATAAATATAAAAGTTTTTCTTTAGCTGGGCATGGTAGCACACTCCAATAATCCCAGTACTTGGGAGGCTGAGAGAGGAGGATCACAGGTTCAAAGCCAGCCTCAGCAACGTAGTAAAGCTCTCAACAACTCAGTAAGACCCTGTCTTCAAATAAAAAATAAAATAGTGCTGGGGGTGTAGCCCAGAGGTAGAAGGCTCCTGGGTTCCATACCCAGTACACACACACACACACACACACACACACACACACACACACACAGTTTTTATTTTGTGAGATCGTGGATATGTTGAAGACTTAACAGAGTTTAAATTAATCATATGCTGCTGAGGTCCAGAAAAGAGCTGGCTAGCCAGGCGTGGTGGTGCACACTTGTAATCCCAGTACTTGGGAGGCTGAGACAGGAAGATTGCAGGTTCAAGAACAGCCTCAGCAATGTAGTGAGACTCTCATCAACCTAGTGACACCTGTTTAAAAATATAAATAAAATAGGGCTGGGGGTGTAACTCAGAGATAGAATGCCCCTGAGTTCAATCCTCAGTACCAAAAAAGAAAAAAAAAAGCTGCTGACTATACTGCTGCTACATACCAAGTTGTCCCAAAGTAATTGAGGTGATAGGTATTGGCAGGTAAAGGAAAATAAAAAGGTCCAAATCCTCACATCTGAGACTGCTTCCTAAGTTGGCCTGCCACAGAGGTTCTCAGAGGATGGAGAATCTTGAAAGGCCAGAGAAGCACAAGTCTGTTCCAAACCCGTCCAGTGGAAATTGCCATTTGGTGCCGGCATGGAAAACGAATGGGACCTCATGGGGTCAGTGGGAAAGGCTGCATCTCATAGAGATGAATGGGAGCCAGCCGGTGCCTGGCTTAATCAGTTTCTAGGATCATTTCCCTGAATTTTAGGGGGAATGCCTCTTTGATTGGTGCTGGGCAGCATGTAGGAGCAAGTTGAGGACACTAAGGTTCAGCCAAATGAGCAATATTCTAGAAACTCATCATCTAAAAAGCCTACATCGAGGGTCACAGACCGTTAGCCTGAGGGATGAACTTGGCCCACAGATTATTTTGGCACAGTTGTCAGTTTACAGTGTTTTTACTATTTTCTGATTAATTGCCAACATTTAACACTGAGGAGAGTTCACATAAAAATACAGATTTTTGGCAAGAAATATGATGCAGAGAACCTTGAAAGTTCTGGTCATTGCTGTGTCCCTAGTACCTAGAATAGTGCCTGCAACATAAAAGCTGTTGAAATATACATATTATATGATATGGTATAATATATATATATATATATTGTATGTATGTATACTATATATTTTATATACTATATTATAAAACATATTATAATTATATTACAAAATATATTATAATAATTATATTACAAAATAACATATTTTATTTTGTAGGTATACATACATATATAGTATATATATAGTATATAGTCTATGAAACGATGCTATATATGTATGTACACACACACACACACACATATACACACTCACACACACACATAGACACACTGAACCCAGGGCTTCACAAATGCTAGACAAGCTCTTTTTTTGTTTTTTGCAGTACTGGGGTTGAACCCAGGGGCATTTTACCTCCAAGCTACACCCCCAGCCCTATTTTTTATTCTTTATTTTGAAACAGGGTCTCACTAAGTTGGTGGAGGGTCTCACTAAGTAGCTGAGGCTGGCCGCCAACCTGCGATCCTCCTGCCTCAGCCTCCCAAGTACTGGGATTACATGCATGCACCACCACGCCCAGCTTAGACAAACTGAGCTACACCCCTAGCTCATAATATAGAAATTTTAAAGTTTTATTAAAATATAATTACCAGCTGGGCGTGGTGGTACACGCTTGTAATCCCAGTACTTGGAAGGCTGAGACAGGAGGATCGCAGGTTTGTGGCCAGCCTCAGCTACTCAGTGAGGCCCTCCGCAACTTAGTGAGACCCTGTTTCAAAATAAAAAATAAAAAACAGGGCTAGGGGTGTAGCTAGGAGGTAGAATGCCCCTGGGTTCAATTCCCAGTACCGCAAAAATATATATATATATATATATGTAATTACCATACCATATAATTTGCCTACATATTTATTTTGGCACCAGGGATTGAACCTAGGGGCATTCTACCTCTGAGCTACACCCCCAGCTCTATTTTTTTTGAAACAGGGTCTCAGTAAATTGCTGAGAGCCTCAATAAGTTGCTGAGGCTGGCTTTGAACCTGTGGTCCTTCTGCCTCAGTTTCTCAAGTACTGGGATTACAGGCACATGCCACCACACCTGGCTTATTTTTTGTTTTGAAACAGGGTCTTGCTTTGTTGCTGAGGGCCTTGCTAAATTGCTGAGTCTGGCCTCAAACCTTCAATCCTCCTGTCTCAGCCTCCCAAGTATTGGGATTATAGGCATGTGCCACCATGCCAAGCCTAATTTGCCCATTTAAAGTACACAACTCACCAGGCAAGGTGGCATATGCCACTCAGTACCAAATAAATAAAGTATACAACTCAATGCTTTTTAGTATATTCACAGGGTTGTATAACCACCACCACAATCTAATTTTAGTACATTTCACCACCCTAAAAGAAACCCCATTAGCAGGCAATTCCCACTCCTCTCCTCACCCCCTCTCCCAGCCCTAAGCAACCACTACGATATTTTCTGTCTCTATGGATTTGCCTATTCTGGACATTCATATGAATGGAATTATGTATGTGCTTTTTTGTGTCTGGCTGCTTTCACTTAGCATAATCTTTTATTTTTATTTTTATTTTTTGTAGTACTGGGGATTGAACCCAGGGGTCTACCTCCGAGCTACACCCCAAACCCTATTTTTTATTTTTTTATTTGGAAACAGGGTCTCACTAAGTTGCGGAGGGCCTCACTAAGTAGCTGAGGCTGGCCGCGAACCCGGATCCTCTGGTCTCAGCCTCCCAAAAGTACTGGGATTACAAGCATGGCACTTCATTTACAAAAATATCACTGGGGTCTCAGAAAAATCAGAGCAACCAGTTTGCACTTGATTTCTGAAGTGTTCTGCAGCTTCCTTCACCAAAACAAGCCCATTTTATCCAACTAGACAGCAAATGCTGGCAGAAACACTGTCATATGCTTCCTGGAATATCCATAATGACTACTGGTATTTGGTAAATGTTTGCTGACAATATATATCATCAAGAAATGATGGGGCAGCCAGGCGTGGTGGCACACACTTGGAAGGCTGAGATGGGAGGATCCGGGTTCGCGGCCAGCCTCAGCTACTTAGTGAGGCCCTCCGCAACATAGACCCTGTTTCAAAATAAAGATTAAAAAATAGGGCTGGGGGCGGAACTCAGAGGTAGAATGCCCCTGGGTTCAATCCCCAGTACCGCCCAAAAAAGAAAATAACAATAATAATAAATAAGCCAAGCATGGTGGTGCATGCTTGTAATCCCAGTACTTGGGAGGCTGAGACAGGAGAATCACAGGTTGAGGACAGCCTCAGCTACTTAGTGAGGCCCTCCACAACTTAGCGAGACCCTGTTTCAAAAATAATAAATAAGCCAGGCATGGTGGCGCACGCTTGTAACCCCAGTACTTGGGAGGCTGAGACAGGAGGATTGCAGGTTCGCGGCCAGCCTCAGCTACCTAGTGAGGCCTCTGCAACTTAGTGAGACCCTGTTTCAAAATAAAGAATAAAAAGATAGGACTGGGGGCATAGCTCAGAGGTAGAATGCCCCTGGGTTCAATCCCCAGTGCTGTGCAAAAAAAATTATGGGGCAGGGTGGGAGAATCAAGTGATAACCAATAGGAGGTTGTGGGAGGGAAGTGAAAACTCCAACACAGGTGCTTTCTTTTCTTTTTTTTTTTTTTTGTGGATGTGGGAGGCTTGAGACAGGAGAATTGCAGGTTCACAGCCAGCCTCAGCAACTTAGCAAGGCCCTTGGCAATTTAGTGAGACCCTGTTTCAAAAGAAAGAAAAAAAATATATATATATATTTTGGCTGGGGGTGTAGCTCGGAGGTAGAACACCCCTGGATTCAATCCCCAGTACCACAATAAATAAATAAATAAATACATAAATAAATAAAGGAATGTGTAAATTAAGAGAAACATAAAACTTGGTTGAAAAATGGAAAATCTCTCTAGATCTGACTAAGAACAAGTCAGCACGGTGCTTTTCCACATGTTGGGCCAAAAGAAACTTCTTGTTCTGGCAGGACAGGGATCAGTCACTTGCCTAACCAACCAGTGGAGTTCCTGAAGGCAGAAGAACGGGAGAGGACCAGTGAACAAGAGACAATGGGGACAGTGTGTGGAAAAGGGAACCAGCTGGGAAGGACAGGTAGGACCCTTTATGAAGGATATGAAGGATTTGTGGAACTTTTGGATTTTTTTTTTTTTTATGTGTGTGGTACCAGGAATTGAACCCAGGGGTGTTCTACCTCTGAGCCACACACCCAGCCCTTTTATTGATTTCTTTTTGGTGCTGGGGATTGAACCCAGAGACATTTTACCTCCAAGCTATACCACTGCCCTTTTTATTTTTTTATTTTGAAACAGGGTTTTGCTGAGTTACTATGTGCTGGCCTCGAGCCTGTGATCCTTCTATCTCAGCCTCCCTGCACTGGGATGACAGGCATGCACTACCATGCCTGGCTAACTTTTGGGATATTTTGTCATTATAACATGTTGTTGCTATGACTACATTAAAAACACATGAAGATAGGAGAGCGAATGCCACTTCTCTAGGGTGAAGAAACAAACAAATCACTTTGGAGACAGGAGCCCTCCTCCCCTGGACTCCTTCAGCACATCTGCCGTGTGCCACACAATTCCCACTAGATGAAGCATATTGTCTTGAAAGGTTCTTGTATGTGTGTCTTATAAAACCCTTGTAAACTCCTCGAGGACAAGGGCCATTTCTTCTGCTCTGCTGCGGCTCCCACAGAGCTGACGGACGGCCTGAGAGGCCCTCTGTGCGCCTCACGGCTCGCTGACTGCAGAGTTCAGTGCTGCTCTCTAGCTCCTGCCAGCGAGGCTAAGGGCGAACAATCAAGTCCTTTCACTGCTAAATGACAAGTTCAAAGATAGAGGGGCTGAGAAAGTGCTCGTACAGAATTAGTCATTGTCTCAAAAGTCTCATGGGAGCCAGGTCCCAGAACGCTCAGGTTAGATGTGGAAATAACTTTGATGGACTGTATGTGATGGCGCGTCTTAGATTAGTATTCCACTTAGATGGAATGTGTAAAGTAATTAACAAAAACATGGAAGCCGGGCGTGGTGGCGCACGCTTGTAATCCCAGTACTTGGGAGGCTGAAACCGGAGGATCCGGGTTCGCGGCCAGCCTCAGCTACTTACTGAGGCCCTCTGCAACTTCGTGAGACCTGGTTTCAAAATAAAATATAAAAAATAGGGCCGGGGCTGTAGCTCGGAGGTAGAACGCCCCTGGGTTCAATCCCCGGTACCGCAAAAAAAAAAAAAAAAAAAGAAAAAAAAAAACATGGGTTACATGCATTAAGAAAAGGGAAGGTTTTCTGTTGCGCGGTTAACTGGGATTCCCCCCAAACTCTCCCCGTGCTGTGTTTCACAGCTGCTAGGAGTTCATAGGGGAAAACATTGCTGTTTATATTTCAGTGGTAACACTGCCACTGGAAGAGAGGGTGTAACTAGGGGAAAGAAAAAAAGAGAAAGAGGTTCATATTCCCATTATTTTCATTGTTGAATGTTTCAGTGCTTTTTAGGGTATAAATAACAATCAAAGCTGAGCTTGGTGGAACACACCTGTAATCCCAGTACTTGGGAGGCTGAGACAGGAGGATTGCAGGTTTGAGGACAGCTTCAACAAGTAGTGAGAGTCAGTAACCTAGCAAGACCCTGTTCCAAAAACAAAAAAATAAAAAGGGCTGAGGGTGTATCTCAGAGGCAGAATGCTTCTGGGTTCAATCCCTAGTACCCCCCCCCCAACAAATCAATATGTAGGAAAGAAAGCTGGATTCGCACTACTTTGAATTCTGTTTTTCTCCTTTATATTGGCTATTTTTTGTATATCATGTGCTATTACAGAATCTCATCTTATGATACAGATACAGTTTGCAGCTGTTCCTCTTTTTTTGGGGGGGGGTACTGGGGATTGAACCCAGGGGCGTTCTACCTCCGCACTACACCCCCGGCCCTATTTTTTATACTTTATTTTGAAACTGGGTCTCACGAAGTTGCGGAGGGCCTCACTAGGTAGAGAGAGAGAGACAGGGAGAGAGAGAGAGAGAGAGAGAGAGAGAGAGAGCGCTGAGGCTGGCCGCGAACCCGGATCCTCTGGTCTCTGCCTCCCAAAGTACTGGGATTACAAGCGTGCACCACCACGCCCAGTTTGTTCCTAAATCTTTTGTAATGCCTAAATCTTTTAAGCATTAAGTACACTGAAGCTCATAAGAATTGTTAATCGGCTGGGCGTGGTAGTGCACTCTTGTAATCCCAGTACTTGGGAGGCTGAAACAGGAGGATCGCAGGTTCAAAGCCAGCCTTGGCACCTTAGCGAGGTTCTCAGCAACCTAATGAGACCTTGTTTCCAAATAAGAAATAAAATCAGTCTGGGGGTGTAGCTTGGAGGGAGAATGCCTCTGGATTCAATCCTCAGTACCCCCCCAAAATTTTGTTAATCGGCCTTGGGAAACTGTGGAGTTGTTTCCTGGGGGTCAAAATGTGTTCATACTCACCCACGCAGTCTGAAGGGGGAAATGACTGTGTTGGCTTGGTTTTTTCTTTTTTTGTAATAGTCTTGTGATATGGCTTCCACATTGCTGCGTGGGTTGAGTTAAAGAACTTCTAGAACAAGACTAAAATCACAAATTGTTTAAAAAAGTTACCTAAGCTGGGCATGGTGGCGCACGCTTGTAATCCCAGTACTTGGGAGGCTGAGACCGGAGGATACAGGTTTGCGGCCAGCCTCAGCTACTTAGTGAGGCCCTCTGCAACTTAGTGAGACCCTGTTTCAAAATAAAGAATAAAAAAATAGGGCTGGGGGTGTAGCTCGGAGGTAAAATGCCCCTGGGTTCAATCCCCAGTACCGAAAAAAAAAAGTTACCTAAGCTGTTTCTTTCCTGAAACAAATGAGATTCTAGATTGGGTTCCAGAGGGTAATTTGTATAGTTTGCAAAAGAGGCTGTCTTTTGGTATGTAACCTTTCGGTGGTATGGAAAAATATACTCTGTCACCTAATGTGATATCATTTTATTTAACCCTCTGTGTAAATGGTGCACATTAAGAAGTCAAATCAAAAGCTGGGCGTGGTGGTGCATGCTTGTAATCCCAGTACTTGGGAGGCTGAGACCAGAGGATCTGGGTTCGCGGCCAGCCTCGGCTACTTAGTGAGGCCCTCCGCAACTTAGGGAGACTCTGTTTCAAAATAAAGAATAAAAAATAGGGGCTGGGCATGGTGGCGCACGCTTGTAATCCCAGTACTTGGGAGGCGGAGACCTGAGGATCCAGGTTCGCGGCCAGCCTCAGCTACTTAGTGAGGCCCTCCGCAAAACTTTGTGAGACCCGGTTTCAAAACAAAGGATAAAAAATAGGGCTGGGGTGTAGCTCGGAGGTAGAATGCCCCTGGGTTCAATCCCCGGTACTGCAAAAAAAAAAAAAAAAAAACCCAAAAGAAGTCAAATCAAGTAGCCATGTGGGTGGTGCACATCTGCAATCCTAGCTACTTGGGAGGCTGAGGCAGGAGGAAGGCAAGTTCAAGGCCAGCCTGGGCAATTTAGCAAGACTCTGTCTCAAAATAAAAAACAAAATGGGCTGGGGGTTTAGTTCAGTGGTAGAGGATTTGCCTAGCATGCATACTGTCCTAATCCTAGTACTTGGGAGGCTGAGACAGGAGGATCACAGGTTCAAGGACAGCCTCAGCAAGTAGTGAGACTCTCATCAACCTAGTGATACCCTGTTTCAAAATAAAAATAAAAAATAGGACTGGAGGTGTATCTTGGAGGTAGAATGTCCCTGGGTTCAATCTTCAGGACAATAAATAAATAAATAAATAAATGAATAAATGAAGTCAACTGTTAGGTTTTCTTTATAAACTTACAACAAGATTGTACAATATCAATGAAAGAGACAGAATGTGACCTGGTCCACGGCTGCCTGTGTCTTGGAGCAAGAGAAGCATTCAGTCTAGAGATGAGCACCTTTCCTTCCAGACAGAGAAGATTCGATGCTGGAAAAATCCTCTCTGAGTACTCACCCAATTAGAGTGCACCACGGGGAGATTCAAACGGCCCCCTATCAATCCTCTTTTCCCGGGCAGTGCGTAGATCTTTGACAAGTGGTGACTGACTTCTGTTTTCCATGTTTAAGCCTGGGTCTACACTTTGTAACCAGGGATTTGGTGTACGGGGCTTCAAAGACTGCAGAGAAATATTAACGGATGAGTATGTGTGCTGGACATGTGGTCTCATGAGAGAAGGCAGACCCAAACTGAAAATGACTTTAGCCATGGCTGGTCAGAACAGCTGGATAAATTACTAAACTCAATAAGCTAGAACCCAGGAGTTCAACACCTCTCTCCCTTGGCCCTTGTCACAAGCTGAATGTGGAGGAGAGGTCTGGTTTACTCACCCAAAGGCGTCTGGTCATGTGCGTGGTGAGCTTTGGGGTGAGCTTGTGTTTTGAACATCTTAACAGAAAGAAGCAGAAGCAGAAGCAGTAGTGGGACATTTTTATTCCCTCCCATCATGGTTTTTGTTGTTTTATTTTCATCTAGGACACTCTTGTACTCCTGTAGCTATGAGTAAAGACCCGTACTCCTGGTGTGTGCCGAGGAGGTGGAGTCACTCAAAGTGAGCCCACTGCTACACCCCCAGCCCTATTTTATTTTTATTTTGAAACAGGATTTCGCTAGGTTGATGAGAGTCTCACTACTTGCTGAGACTACCCTCAAGCCTGTCTCAGCCTCCCACGAACTGGGATTACCGGCGTGTACTACCATACCCAGCTTTTTTTTTTTTTGGTGTGTGTGTGTGTGTGTGTGTGTGTGTGTGTAGTACT
>PVJS01033178.1:0-10010 GCA_004027185.1 Glis glis | reverse complement strand
AGCTTCCAAGTACTGGGATTACAGGTATGCGCCTCCACGTCCAGCTCCCCTGCTCTATTTTTTTCTTTTTCTTTTTGCGGTACTGGGGATTGAACCCAGGGGCATTCTACCTCCAAGCTCCACCCCCAGTCCTATTTTTTATTCTTTATTTTGAAACAGGTTCTCACTGAGTTGAGGAGGGCCTCACTAAGTTGCTGAGGCTGGCCTCGAACTTGGAATTCTCCTGACTCAGTCTCCCAAGTAGTGGGATTGCAAGTGTGTGCCACCACACCCAGCCTCTACTGCTCTATTTTAACCCCATAAGCCATTGTAGTAATGACCAGGGTTGAGCTTGACCTAGGTTAAAGCATCCTCAGGAGTGAAGGTTCTACTGTCAACCCAGGATCTGTATTACTCCATGGGCTAGTGACAGGGATATCTTCTCCTTTGCCTTCAAATGACTTCTCAACCTCCGGCAAAGTACAAATTGGCCGGGCGTGGTGGTGCATGCCTGTAGTCCCAGTACTTGGGAGGCTGAGATGGGAGGATAGCAGGTTGGATGACAGCCTCAGCAACTTAGTGAGGCTCTCAGAAACCTAGTGAGACCCTGTTTCAAAACAAAAAATAAAAAGGGTGTAGCTTGGAGGCAGAATGCCCCTAGGTTCAATTCCCAACACCAAAAAACAAAAAACAAACAAAAACAAGTGGAAGCTAATTGACCCTATGTCTAAATATTTAAATGTTGCAAACCAGGTTAACAACCTGTTGGGTAAAATACATTCTACTCTCTACCTTGAAAAGGAGACCAGGTATGAATTTGAAGTTCTCAGAGTCTTTGGACATCCTTACCAGAATGGGGTGGCCCAGGAAAGCTAACGGGCAGCCCACTATCTCTTTGCATTTCCAGCTCCATCCCACACTCAGAGGACCTCACAGTTACATGTTTACATACTCCAGGCTGCATGTCCAGGTTTTGTTCACACACTCCTGCACACAACCACCTGCCGACCTGGCTGGGCTGTCTTCTTGGGTGTGGGCAGCGTGGTCAGTGTGTGTAAACTTGGACTCGGAGTGGTCAGCAGGTCATTGGCAATGCTGTCCACACTTAAGCAGACAGCCCAGGCCGCCCAAGCCTAAAGATAGGTGAGAAATTCCAGAGTTTGGGACGCCCAGAGTGTGTGGTCTATAAGGGAGGTATGGGCTCTGGGAGGCCATGCCTACGTGGGCCTCTAGACTTCTTGCCCTATGAGGAGGGGTGTGGTCAGACATAAGAGCTGAGCCCTCCAAAGCTGAGACCCCAGGGCAAATACAGGTTTCACTGGTTAGGTTACTGCTAGACAGCTTAATTTAACCTGCTTCCCACTACACACATGGCTCCTTAAAATGGTGCTGATGTGCCATGAATGCTCAGAGCCACAGGTTGACAAGAACATGTCCTACGGTGCCTGACACTGAAGTATGTTGGAAGAAAAACAAGGTTTAAAATGTATGGGGCCAAGCTGGGCGTGGTGGCGCACACTTGTAATCCCAGGACTTGGGAGGCTGAGACAGGAGGATCACAGGTTTGCGGCCAGCCTCAGCTACTTAGTGAGGCCCTCTGCAACTTAGTGAGACCCTGTTTCAAAATAAAGAATAAAAAATAGGTCTGGGGGTGTAGCTTGGAGATAGAATGCCCCTGGGTTCAATCTCTAGTACCGCAAAAAAAAAAAAAAAGTATGGGCCTGAAAGCTAGTTGATGTAAACTTCTAATTATCAAATGTATAAAAACTATAAAAATAAGGACTTAGTTCTTATTGGTATCAAGTAAAAAAAATTCTCTATTTTATTATTTATTTATTTATTTATTTTTGCAGTACTGGGGATTGAAACTAGGGTCATTCTACCTCCAAGCTACACCCCCAGCCCTATTTTTTTATTCTTTATTTTGAAACAGGGTCTCACTAAGTTGTAGAGGGCCTCACTAAGTATCTGAGGCTGTCCTCGAACCTGCGATCCTCCTTTCTCAGCCTCCCAAGTACTGAGATTACAAGCATGTGCCACCACACCTGGCGAGACATTTATAGTTTTTTTTTTAACTTTTTCCTTGTTAGCTTAATTGTTTTTTTGGTTTTTGTTGTTGTTGAGGTTTTTTTGTCTTTTTTTTGGAAATGGAAATGAAAACCAGGGTGGTGCACTTGCAAGGCAAATGCTTTGCCCCTGAGCTACATCCCAGCCAAAAAATTCTCTCTTGATAATGCACCATTATAAAGATACCCTTCGTTTTTTCTTTTTTTGTTAGGAATCAAACAAAACAGAATTTATCAAAATTTTGGTGTTTATAGGAAACAAACCTGCAGTTGTATTAGTGATTTTGTCTTTGTGTGTGTGTGTGTATTTCTCTTTCATTAAATAGGAATTTTTTGATCATTTTATGAATTTGATGGAATTCTTATTTTTATGCTTGACAATTTAATTAATCTCCAAAGGGTCTCACTAAGTTGCGGAGGGCCTCACTAAGTAGCTGAGGCTGGCCGCAAACCTGGATCCTCCAGTCTCAGCCTCCCAAGTACTGGGATTAGAAGCGTGTGCCACCACGCCCAGCTATTCTTTATTTTCGAAACAGGGTCTCACTAAGTTGCAGAGGGCCTCACTAAATTGCTGAGGCTGACCAAGAACCTGCGATCCTCCTGTCTCTGCTTCCCAAGCACTGGGATTACAAGTGTGCGCCACCACACGGGCTATTCTTTTTATTTTGACACAGGGTCTCACTAAGTCGCGGAGGGCCTCACTGAGTTCCCGGAGAGACAGCATTTAGAGGGAACAGCATGAGAAAATGTATGAAGTAATGGCAAGCAAGGGACGGCAAACAGTCCAGCTTGCTGAGGCATATGTAACATTTATGTGACTTCAGTACCTAGCCGAGGAGCTTGGATTGATCATGGGGTGTATGGATAAGTTTTGACCAGGGCGATGACAAGTTTATGGGTGCAACCCGAGAAAATGAATACTGTAGCTCCCTATGGTATAAATTAGCATGAGAAGCTGGGCATGGTAGCACACACTTGTAATCACAGTACTTTGGAGGCTGAGACAGGAGGATCGCGGTTTGAGGACAGCCTCAGCAAGTAGTGAGACTTTCATCAACCTGGCGAGACCCTGTTTCAAAAAAACAAAATAAAATTAGCATTAGAGGAAAGGTAAAGTGATGAGTTGGGAGGCTACTTGTAATAGATCAGGGTTTCTCAATCTCTGCACTATTGGCACTATTTGGGGTAGTATAATTAGTTGCAGGATATTTAATAGCATTTCCAGTATCTACTTACTAGGTTTTAGGCTATGTTCCTAGGGAGGCAAAAGCACCCCAGTTGAGAACCATGTAATAGACCATGGGGGAAATAAAAATGAAAGCATGGGTGCAAAGCATGGCGGCACTTGCCTGTAATCCCAGTACTTGGGAGGCTGAGCCAATGAAAGCATGGGTGCAAAGCATGGCGGCACTTGCCTGTAATCCCAGTACTTGGGAGGCTGAGCCAATGAAAGCATGGGTGCAAAGCATGGCGGCACTTGCCTGTAATCCCGGTACTTGGGAGGCTGAGCCAATGAAAGCATGGGTGCAAAGCATGGCGGCACTTGCCTGTAATCCCAGTACTTGGGAGGCTGAGCCAGGAGGATTGCAGACTCGAGGCCATCCTCAGCAACCTAGCGAGACCCTGTTTCAAAATAAAAAATTAGCCAGGTGTGGTGGCGCACGCTTGTAATCCCAGTACTTGGGAGGTTAAGACAGGAAGATCACAGGTTCAAGGTCAGCCTCAGCAAGTAATGAGACTCTTATCAACCTAGTGAGACCCTGTTTCAAAGTAAAAATAAAATAGGGCTGGGGGTGTGGTTTGGAGGTAGAATGCCCCTGGGTTCAATCCCCAGTACCGCAAAAATAGTAATAAAAAAATAAAAATTAAATAGGGCTGGGAGGGTAGCTCAGAAGTAGAATGCCCCTGGGTTTGATATCCAGTATCACAGGGAGAAAAAAAAAAGGAATAGACAGACATGGATAGGGATAAAATCTATAAATTTTGGCGAGTGTTTGGATAGGAGAGCAACTGAGAAAGGGGATGTTGTAAACTCAAACAGAATCACAGGAAAGACCCTAGAGGCCATGTAGTCTAATTGCTTGCATTTAGACATGCTTATAATTGCTTACACTCTTTTGGAGGGCAATTTGATAAAAACCTATGAATATCCACAAAATGTGTTCTGCTCTTTGACACAGCAATTCTATTTGGGAATTTATCTTAAGTGATTCAAATAAAGATTAGTAATCTCAACAATTACACCCTTATGTGTACCACACTGTTAAATGAGGTCAGAGGCCCAGATTTAAGAAGTTGATTTAAGAATCAGAGGAGGAACCTGCCTGGTGGCCTCCCAAGTACTAGAGCTGCAGAGGATCAAAGGTTCAAGACCAGCCTCAGCAAGTTATCAAGATTCTCAGCAACCTAGCAAGACCCTGTTTCAAAAATAAAATAAGCTGGGTGTGGTGGCGCACGCTTGGCTTGTAATCCCAGTACTTTGGAGTCTGAGACAGAAGGATCACAGGTTCGCAGCCTCCGCAAATTAGTAAGACCCTGTTTCAAAATAAAGAATAAAAAATAGGAATGGGGGTGTAGCTCAGAGATAGAATACTCCTGGGTTCAATCCTCAGTAACACACACACACACACACACACACACACACACACACAATATCAGAGGAGGCAGATGGAAGATTCCCAGGAATAGTTGTAGCTAATAAAACAATGGCAGATATAAAGAATGCAGAGAAGTTTGTAACTTCTTTTTTAGTTAGGGTAGTAACTACAAGGTTTTGCAAAGGAAAAAGGAGAAAGAGAAGTTAGGTAGAGGAACTCTCAGGGCTCCAATCAATCAGGTTATCTGTAAAATAAAAAGAACTGGTTGGACAGGGGATTTATGTAGAGTCTCAGCCTTTGACTGAGGGCATTTTTAACTTTTTTAATTTTTTAAATTTAATTTTTTTTTTGCGGTACCGGGGATTGAACCCAGGGGCAGTCTACCTCTGCGCTACACCCCAGGCCCTATTTTTTTTTATACTTTATTTTGAAACCAGGTCTCACAAAGTTGCGGAGGGCCTCACTAAGTAGAGAGAGAGAGAGAGAGAGAGAGAGAGAGAGAGCTGAGGCTGGCCGCGAACCCGGATCCTCCAGTCTCTGCCTCCCAAAGTACTGGGATTACAAGCGTGCGCCACCACGCCTGGCGGCATTTTTATTTTTGAGGGCTTTTTTTTGTGTGTGTGTGGTACTGGGGATTTAACCCAGGGACATTCTACCTCTGAGCTACACCCCCAGCCCGATTTTGTTATTTTATTTATTTATTTTTGGTACGGGGAGTGGAACCCAGGGGCCTTCTATCTCCAGGCTATACCCCAGCCCTATTTTATTATTTTTTTTTTAATAATTTGGAAACAGGGTCTTGCTAAATTGCTTAGAGCCTCACTATTGCTGAGGCTGACTTTGAACCTGTGATCGTCCTGTCTCAGCCTCCCAAGTACTGGGATTACATGTGCTCCACCACAACCGGTTTATTTGTTTGTTTGTTTTTGTGGCTCTGGGGATTAAACCCAGGGACATTCTACCTCCGAGCTACACTCCCAGCCCTGTTTTATTTTAATTTGGAAACAGGGTCTGGCTAGGTTGAGGAGAGCTTCACTACTTGCTGAGACTGTCCTTGAACCTGTGATCCTCCTGTCTCAACCTCCCAAGTACTGGGATTACAGGCGTGCGCCACCACGTCCGGCTTATTTTTTTTTCTTTTTATTTTGAAACAGGGTCTCACTAAATTGCAGAGGGCCTCGATAAATTGCTGAGGCTGGCGGGGAACCTTCCATCCTCCTGTCTTCAGCCTCCCAAGTACTGGGATTACAGGTGTGCGCTACCACGCCTGGCTACAACAAGGACTCAACAACCTAGCAAGACCCTGTTTCAAAACAAAAAATAAAATAGGGCTGGGGTTGCAGATAGAATGTCTCTGGGTTCAATCCCTAGTACCCCCACCTCACACCCAAGAACTGTGCACTTTCTGATAGAAAGCTGTTGGGGAATACCCTATTCACAACAATGAGGACTTCCCTAGGAACACACAATATATGCAGGTTAGAAGGAAAAGACTAAGTAGCCAATTTTCTTTCTTCTGAATTGCCTGCAACTTGCCAAAACTTTAAAAAATTTGGGGTACCGGGGATTGAACCCAGAGGCATTCTACCTCTGACCTACACCCCCAGCCCTTTTTCATTTTTATTTTGAAACAGTGTGTCACTAAGTTGCTGAGGCTGGCCTCCAGCCTGATTTTTAAACTATTCTCTGAATATGGAATCCATGTTAAGTTGTTTGGCAGGGATTTTGCCTCTCCAGTGTGAAGCCAGGCGTTTGATAAGGTAAAGTTGGCTAACCCAGGCGAGCAGAAGCGGCTGGGAGGAAGAGCGGGGGGCGTGGCCAGCCCCGCCCAGGCCGGAGGCCGCGCCCCCTTCCCAGAGTGCATCGCGGCCGCTGCATGGTTGAGGTCTTTTCTCCAACCAGACCGGGCGGGGAGGACTGCCCCGCCATGGACGGGCTCCGGGCCAGCGGTGGACTGTTGAGGCGCGGGCGGCCGAGGCGGCGGCGCCAGTCCCAGCCGCACAGCGGGTCGGTCTTGACTGTGCCCTTGAGACCCAGGAAGATCCGAAGGCAGCTGAGGAGAAGTGTTGCGTCCCGCATGGCCGCGCTGCGGGCTCAGGCGCCGCCGAGCGAGGACTCGGAGGACTCCAGGGTGGAGCCGACGGCCGGCGATCTCGGAGACGCGCCGCCTGGTGGGGCGGCCACCCCGGACGCGGCCGGGCGAGAGCCGTACGGCCACCCGGGACCTGGCGAGCAGCCCGAGGCCTCGTCCGCCGCGCGCGCCCTGCACACCCCTCCGGCGCGCCCGGGGCCGGCGCCGCCCGCGCGCCCGGCGGCCACGTCGGCCCTGCTGTGCGGCGCCCAGCGCACGCGGCCCCGGACCCCTGCGACGTCGTCGGGGCCGCGGGCCGACGGCGCGGGTGCAGAGCTACCCTGGGACTCCCCGCTGCAGCGCGTCTTGGCCGAGCTGAACCGCATCCCCAGCAGCAGGCGGCGCGCGGCGCGTCTCTTTGAGTGGCTCATCGCACCCATGCCGCCCGAACATTTCTACCGGCGCCTGTGGGAGCGGGAGGCGGTGCTGGTGCGGCGGCAGGACCACACCTACTACCAGGGCCTTTTCTCGACCGCCGACCTGGACTCGATGCTGCGCAACGAGGACGTGCTTTTTGGGCAGCACCTGGACGCCGCGCGCTACATCAACGGGCGGCGCGAGACCCTGAACCCGCCTGGCCGCGCCCTACCTGCTGCCGCCTGGTCCTTGTACCAGGCGGGCTGCTCCTTGCGCCTGCTCTGTCCGCAGGCTTTCTCGGCCACCGTGTGGCAATTTCTGGCTGTGCTCCAGGAACAGTTTGGAAGCATGGCGGGCTCCAACGTTTATCTCACACCGCCCAACTCGCAGGGCTTTGCCCCCCACTACGATGACATCGAGGCCTTCGTGCTGCAGCTGGAAGGTAGGAAACTCTGGCGTGTCTACCGACCCCGGTTCCCAAATGAGGAACTGGCCCTGACCTCTAGCCCCAACTTCAGCCAGGAGGACCTTGGTGAGCCGGTGCTGCAGACTGTGCTGGAACCTGGAGATTTGCTCTATTTTCCTCGGGGCTTCATTCACCAAGCCGAATGCCAGGATGGAGTCCACTCTCTGCACCTCACCTTGTCCACGTACCAGCGTAATAGCTGGGGCGACTTCCTGGAGGCCGTACTGCCTTTGGCCATACAGGCCGCAGTGGAAGAAAATGTGGAATTTCGCAGGGGTCTGCCTCGAGACTTCTTGGATTACATGGGTGCCCAGCATTCGGATTCTAAGGATCCGCGAAGAACAGCCTTCTTGGAGAAGGTGCGGGTCCTGGTTGCCCGCCTGGGACACTTTGCTCCTATAGATGCTGTGGCTGACCAGCGAGCCAAAGACTTCATCCACGATTCTCTGCCCCCTGTGTTGACTGATAGGGAGAGGGCACTAAGTGTTTACGGACTCCCAATTCGCTGGGAAGCTGGAGAACCTGTAAACGTGGGGGCCCAATTGACAACAGAAACAGAAGTCCACATGCTTCAGGATGGGATAGCTCGGCTGGTGGGTGAGGGAGACCATTTATTTCTCTATTACACAGTGGAAAACTCTCGTGTCTATCATCTGGAGGAACCCAAGTGCTTGGAAATATACCCCCAGCAAGCCGATGCCATGGAACTCTTGCTTCGCTCCTATCCAGAGTTTGTGAAAGTAGGGGACCTGCCCTGTGATAGTGTGGAGGACCAGCTTTCCTTGGCAACCATGTTGTATGATAAGGGGCTGCTGCTCACCAAGATGCCTCTAGCTCTAAACTAGTTTCTTGTTGATTGCTAGGATCAAGGCAGTAGTCATTCTCCACTACCACTCCCCCTTTTTTTCTTGTAACTCAAGTTCTTACCTTGATAACCATCAGTATGGTCACATTTACCTTGATGGCTGCTTCAGTGTCATAAATCTCAGACTGACTTCTAGGAAGAATCACCTCATCTAGGTACAAAAGTAAAGGCAGAAGTTGGATGAGAAAAAAAAAAGGAGCTACTTCTGAAGAAGTAACCTCGATCCCTGATCATTTCAGAACACCCCAGTTTCATCCCCCTCAGGCTTCAGTGTACTGTGTAGCACTGGCTGTGTCATTCTGCTTGAGGCATCAGAAGTTTTTATTTGGAAGTTGTATATTTATTTCATTTGAATTTTCTTTCATCAATTTGAGAGGACAGGGTTGGGGTTCAGGATACTGTTTTGTTATTTTGTATGAATGTTAGAAGAGTTATTAAAGTAACAAAGATGTTTCCCTTTTTCTAAGGCTAGGTTATTGTGTGGATTGACTTGAAAAAAAATTAGGAGGGGGAGGAAGATAAGTAAAATCAATAATGGTTGAGCTGGTTACAGTGCACATGTCTATAATCCCAATACTTGGGAGGCTGAGACAGGAGAATTGCAAGTTCGAGGGCAGCATGCCATAATTTAGCAAGACCCTGTTTCAAAATAACAAGTAAAAATAGGGCCTGGGTTGTAACTCAGGTAGAATGCCCCTGGGTTCAATCCCTAGTACCATAAAAAGAAAAAAAGAAAAAACTATAATGGTTAAGATGAAAAACAACTTAGAGTGGTTGTAAGTTGTCAAAGAGTATGTTGACTTTTTAAAGAAGAAAGGGCTGTGGGTGTAAGTCAGTGGTAGAGCACGTGTGCACAAGACCCTGGGTTCAATCCCTAGCATCACACACAAATGAAATAAAGATTAGAAACTCATTGGGTGAGGCCATTTCTTTAACTTTGGGGGTAATTTACTCATTTTAGTAATGCTACTTGGATTCCAAACAGCACAATCCTAGTAGAGAAGTTATTTTCCACTAGCATGGTCTGCTAAGAGTATATATTATGTTTTTGCTTAGATTTTAGCTTGAATCAGTGGCTGGCACTGCTCCCAAAAGGGTAGCATTGTCCCCTACCTGTGTTGTCATAGGCCTTAATCAACCAACTTGTAGCAAGCAAGCTGGCCATGAGGGAAAGCTGGTATTCAAGTTGCTTTCCACTCTCATTTTTTTCTGGCAGTTGGAAGAAACTTCCCCAAATCTGGCAAGTGAATATTCTCATGGTTGGTAGAAAAGAGCCTGGTGAGGCCGGGCATGGTGGCGCACGCTTGTAATCCCAGTACTTTGGGGGGCGGAGACTGGAGGATCCGGGTTCGTGGCCAGCCTCAGCTCTCAATCTCTCTCTCTCTCTCTCTCTCTCTCTCCTTAGTGAGGCCCTCCGCAACTTTGTGAGACCTGGTTTCAAAATAAAGTATAAAAAATAGGGCCGGGGGCGTAGCGTGGAGGTAGAACACCCCTGTGTTCAATCCCCAGTACCGCAAAAAAAAAAAAAAAAAAAAAAAAAAAAAAAAAA
>PVJS01033177.1:0-22326 GCA_004027185.1 Glis glis | reverse complement strand
TCCCTCTCCCTCTCCCTCTCTTCTTCCCTTCCCTCCCCTCTTTCCCTCCCTTCCTTCCTTTCTTCCTACCTTCCTGCCTTCCTTGTACTGGGGATTGAACCCAGAGGCATTCTACCTCTGAGCTATACCCACAGCCCTTTTTTTGTTTTGAAACAGGGTCTTGCTAAGTTGCTGAGAGTCTTTCTAAATTGCTGAGGCTGGCCGCAAACCTGCAATATGCCTGTCTCAGCCTCCCAGTACTGGGATTACAAGCGTGCGCCACCACACCTGGCTGTTTCTTGACTCAAGCTCCCTCCTCCATCCTCAGCACCAGCGGCCAGCTTAGCATCTTCAGGTCTCTCCCTTCTGGCACATCTCATTCTCCTGGGTGTCAAATCTCCCTCTACTTCTCTCTTGAAATAATACTAGGGCTGTGTTCAGGGCCCACACAGATCATCTGGACAAGCCACCCATCTCAAGAGCCTTCACTCAAGCACATCTATAGTCTTTTTTTTTCTTTTTTTTTTTAATGCCTTATAAGGTAACATTCACAGATTCCAGGGACTACAACATGGTTATCTTTAGGGGCCATTATTCATTTTTCCGCATTAGTGTATAGATTAGTCATTCTTTTCTTTCAGCATATTTAAGATATTCATCTGTCTTTTGGCTTCCATTTTTTGATGTTGAAATACCATCTTTCAGTCTGTCATTCCATTTAAGGTAATACATATTTCTCCATAAGCTTTCCTCTTAGTTTTGACCACTGTGTTCACTGATAACTACCATGTGCCTAATATCCATGTGCCTAAGATCCTCTGCTTGGGAGTCTCTGTTTTTTTTTTGTTTTTTTTTTTTTGTTTTTGTTTTTTTACTTTATAGGTCTTCCAATGAGTTTGGAAAAGATCCCCAGGTAATCCCCAGGTATTATCTCTTCAATATTACCTCAGCCCCATTCCCATTTTTCTCTTCTGGGATCCTAGTGAAATACATGTTGGACTTTCTCACTGTGTCCTGCATATGCTAAATCCACTCTTCTGTGTTTTCCATATTTTAACTTTTCCCCCTCTCTGTGGTAGTGGGGATCGAACCCAGAGGCATTCTACTTCCAAAGTACTCCCCTAGCCCTTTTTATTTTTTTTGTTTTGAAACAGGGTCTCACTAGGTTGCTGAGAATCTTGCTATGTTGCTGAGGTTGTCCTCAAACCTGCAATCCTCTTGTCTCAGCCTCCCAAGTACTGAGATTACAGGTGTGCGCTACCATGCCCGGCCATATTTTTACTTTTTGATGTTGCATTCAGGACAAGTTCATGTGTTCTAACCTCTAATTCTAATTCTTTTATTTTAAATCTTAGGCAAGCACTTCAATTAAGATTGTTCTTGGTAACTAAATGTTTCCTTTCTAAAAGTTCTGTTTGACTCTTTTCAAAATCTGCTAGGTCCGTTTTTACAGTATTTGTCTCCCTGCAGACATCTGCAAGCTCGTTGTTTACCTTTCCACGTGGTCAGCACACATAAACTTAGTAAGTCCTATGGAAGCCTGTTGTCCAGCCCTGTCTGCCTCTGTTGTTTACACAGGTTTCCCCATCTCACCTCATTTCCTTAAACTCCTGACTATCCATTTCCTTCTATGTCTGACTACTTTGCTAATTACTGGCCTTAAGAAATTCCTTGTGGGGATTCCCTGAGGCTTAGAGTAAGTGTACTCTCCTCTTTCTGGCTGCTTTTTCTGGAGTCACCGCCACAAACCAGATTCACTGCCCACCTGTGCTATACAAGGTCCCCTAGGGAGAAGATCTGTGGGGCAGGCCTGTGGCCACATCAGCTCAGGGCTACCCGCCTCCCCTTCCTTTTTATTCTTCTGCTCTGCTCAGGTTTCTCCCCAGGACCCTGGGGTTGGAGAGGGACAGGAAATGACAGATTAGTTCTGTTTCATTCTAACCCTGAAGGTATGGCTCTTTGGGCCCAACTTTCTGCAGGTAAAGGCCCTGTGGGAGTCTATGTTGGGTGTGACCTGAGCCTTGACCTCCATCATCCTCACCCCTCCAGCATCTACACGGAAGCCACAGTTCTGGCTTGCAAGTGTTCTTGTCTCAGTCAATATTCTCATGACTGTGATCCAAAACAACTTACCACATAACTTAGAGGAAGGAAGATTTATTTGCTCACAGTTTTTGGAGATTTCAGGTTCAGTCCATGTGAAGGCAGGGTCTGTGGAGCTCAGAGCATGGCGGTAGGGAGCTGAGAAAGGAAGAAAGCAAGGCTCTGCTCTCACATCATGGAGGCAAGAAAAGAGCCAGCCAGCAAGCAAGGGGATTCAAAGACAACAGCACAGTCCCTACGGCCACACTCCCAGGGACCCACCTTCTCCAGCCACACCCCGCTTGTCTAGGTTACCACCCAGTAAATCCAGTACAATGGATTTATCCACTGATGAGATTTCAACCCTCATGACTTAATTTCGTCAACTCTGAACATTAATACCTGAGCTCTTCAGGTGACATTCTATATGTAACAACATTCCTCCGGTCTCTGGGTCCACACTTTTCCCCCAAACCGGCCTGGCAGGGTTGTGCTCTTTTCAACTCTCTGGTGCTTTTACAGTGATGTACAGCTGTTTTCAGCCAGAGGGGCGATCCAAAAAACCCAACCTACCTAACCTGCCCTTACGGGAAAGGACTATTACATTTTTATGGTATAAAATTATGCTTAGGTGTTTAATAGCTGTATTTGTCCTTAGGAAATTCGGAAACTTCAAGTGCAGAAAGATCAAGGGAACGGAGGGCCACAAGTTTTTATTTGTTTCAAGAGACTGGTAGTCATATGGGAGACTGATCTGGTGTAGACTTTTGGAGGAGAAGATGTGAGACTTTTGCCAGTTGCCCATTAACATTCTGAAATTGAAAAGTCCATCTGGCTGGATGCCATTAGTTCTCCTCCCAAGGGGTCACTGTAATTGGTTGACAAATAAGTTTCATCTTTGCCTTGAAAAAAAAATAGCCACCAAAGGAATACTGCTCTTCTCTGGCTTCCTGGCCACCTGGCCTGGTCCTGAGTTGCCCTATTGTGGCCAAGGTCCAGTCTCTTCAAGGGTGGCTCTGAGGCCAGCTGGCTTTGACTCAGGCTGAAGTCTGTGACTTCTTCCCCCAGGCCTGGATCCTTAACGCACCAACGTGTGTTTGTGACAGTGAAGGCAGATTCCTGACCCTGGCCGCAGCCCGGGATACGTCAGTGGATAAGTTCGGGCCGCTCAGATTCGGGAGACCAGTCTTTGGCCTCCCCACAGTGTCACGTTTTGACCAGTTGTGTTGGATCAAGATTTTAAAGCTTTAAGTCCCAAATGTCAAGAATGAATTTCTGACCACAGGGTCCTCACATCCCAAATTTGGATGGGAATCTCTAAAATTATCATCAACATGAGGAAAAGTCAGTCGATCATTTGTCGATTCAGAAAACATTTAACAGACTCATGGTGTAGGGAGCACCATGCTGGGACTTTTTGTGGAGTCCTTGTCCTCCCAAGTGTTTTCTGTCTTGTCCTATGCAGAGAACTCAAGACCCTAAGAGGGCGCTGCCAAAGATGGCTGTGGGAGGGACTGAGCTGTGGTGTTTGTCATCTCATTTCATTGCTCCTGGGGCTCCATGTGGCTGATCTGGCTGCCTGCCGTCTCTTCCCTCCTCAATGTGACTCCTTCCCATGTCTGGGCTCCTGGCAGTGAGTGTGACCTTTCCACCCAGAGCTGGGGACCATCATCTGGTCAAGAAATGGAGATGGCCGGGCTCCTCTCTTTAAGACTCAGCAAAAGATGAAGCGGAGAGAGCCTGACAGCGGGAACCAATATTGCTGCCTGCCACCAGATTCCGTGCAACCTTCTGTTTAATTCATGAGTTATGCATCGGCGCAGACTCAATTTCCAGGACATTGTTTCAGATGGAGATTGAAATTCGAGTTAATAAAACTTTGGAGCGGTAGATGTACCTCCTTGCCGATTTCTCTCAAGTCTCCCTGCTCTGCGGTGCTGCTGCTGGAGGGAGGTCGGTGCATTCACTAATCAGTGCTGCTAAGACATCAGCGAAAGCCTCAGCAAGCAATTGCTGTGTGCTTTTTAAGGGGAAAGTAGCTTTATTCCTCAGTAGGAATTAGAGGGTAGACTGACAAACAGATCCTTCAAGGCTGCCCTCCCCCCTCTTTCTTGGCAAGCTCTAGGGCTTAGCAATGAGGATTCCTTCCTAGTTTGGTTTGAGCTCTCGTTTGACTTTCTATTTGTTTATTATTCTCTTACCACGCACGTGCTCTTTTTCCAGGCCCTATTTCTCTGATATGTTGATCCCAAACAAAGGTGACTTTTATACTCAGCTTGTTATGAAAGACCAGTAAAATGTGGCATGTGGCATGTTTTCCAGCTTCCGTATCTTCATGCCCTGGTGTTTGGCCACGGGGATCGTGTTTTGCTGAATGTCATACCCTTGCCGTTCAAGTTTTAGTTGGAGTAAGTAGTACAACCAAGGTGTGGCAGAGTGGTTCCTCCTCCTCCTCCTATTCCAGAGGGGATTCAGAAAGCACTCTAAAGTGTGTGTACAGTATTGAAATACCAAGGCGCAGTATTGCCTTAAACTCGGGATCCATCGCATCCCACTGCTTGGTTTTGTATACACACGGGGAAGAAAACGTTTACCCTGTTGGAGAATGCGAGCTACCATGTTAGAGGGAGCTTGATGTTTTACAGTAGCAGAGAAGGAAGACAGTGCAAAGTGCTGGGCACCGTGCTGTTGACTGAGGGGTGCATGGGGCGGAAGGCCACTGGGGTTCTCAGAGGAGAGTCAGAGTGTGTTCTACTCTGCTGCTCCCTCAGCCGTCCCCCAGTGCTTCTGATGTCATCTTGGTCCATGGGAAGATAAGCCGCAGCACCGGCACAGGCAGCTGGTGTCCTCTGCCCCCAGAGTGATGGGGTACACCCTACTGTGAATCATTTATTGAACATAGTGATCCATCCCTTTCTGATGCTTGTCCTTGCACATGCATATGGCGGAATGCGCGTGCCAGGTACCGTGCTAGGCAGTGGACGTATAGCAGCAGAAACAACAGGCGAGATTCCTGTTCCTGTGAAGCTGATACTGCAGGGATGAGCAGGTCATGAAGCACACAATTAAAACAAAAAAGGTAATTTCATAGTGATAAGGGTAGGTTAAGGGAAGGGGACAGAGAATGACCAAATGTATTACCTTAGATCCCTAGGTATGAGGTGGCCTCTTGGAGAAGATGACAGTTGCACAGGGCCCTGAGGTTGAAGAGTCAGTCACATGAAGACCTGAAGTGGTCCTGTCAGGTAGAATCCTTTGGTGCTGGACATGCTGCATACTGTGCTGTCCAGCATGGCAGCCGCTAGTCACATGTGGCTGGTGAGCACTTGAAATGTGGCTAGCACAAGCCGGGCGTGGTGGCGCACGCTTGTAATCCCAGTACTTGGGAGGCTGAGATAGGAGGATCTGGGTTCGCATCCAGCCTCAGCTACTTAGTGAGGCCCCCCGCAACTTAGTGAAACCCTGTTTCAAAATAAAGAATAAAAAATAGGGCTGGGGGTGTAGCTCAGAGGTAAAATGCCCTTGGGTTCAATCCCCAGTACCGCAAATAAATAAATAAATAAATAAATAAATAAATAAATAAATGAAATGTGGCTAGCACAATGCAGGAACTGAGTTTTAAATTTTATTTAATACTAATTTAAATTTAAATTGCTACTTGTACCTAATAGCTATCCTGTTGGACAGTGGAGCTCAGGTAGAAAGAATAGCTTGTGCAAAGATCCTGAGACTATGTCTAAAAGCTATAGTCAGTCTTTTTTTTTATATACTGGGGATTGAACCCAGGGGCATTCTACCTCCAAGCTACACCTCCAAGCCCTTTCTATTTTTTTGTTGTTGTTGTTTTGAAACAGGGTCTCACTAGGTTGCTGGAAGTCTTGCTACATTGCTGAGGCTGTCCTGGAACCTGCGATCCTCCTGTCTCAGCCTCCCAAGTACTGGGATTACAGGTGCGTGCCACCATGCCCGGCTTATATTCAACCATTAAAGAGCAAATCTGCAAAATATACTGATGCTTCCTGCTTCTGTTTTGAGGGCCCCAGGAGAACCTACAGGGGAACAGCACTTAGCCAGAGAGGAATTGAAGCCCCTGTTCAACAAAGAGCCGATTTCCTTTCCTGGGAGGGGCTCATGCCCACGCCGTCTGACTCACCACTCTTGCCTGGCCTCCTCTGCTGCAGGCTGGGGCCAGCCTTTGTCTGCGCAGGATGCAGCCTTTGTAGAGGCCAAGTGTTCACTCTGGGAACGAATCCTGTCTGTTCTTTACTTGCATTTTCTTATACTGAGAGGCTAGGACCTCTAGCCCTCCTCTTTCACGGGGTCACTTTGTATTCAACTTCTGCCTCCCATCCATCCCAGGGTCCCGACACTTCATCTTTTCAGGCTTAACTTCTTTTTTCCCCCATTGCTAAAGATGGCATAGTCAGCCCTGGCTTTAAAGAGAAACTGGTGTTTAAAGATAGTTTCACCTTGAGTTACCACTTTGTGTTGAAAGGGTTAAGAAAGAAAAGGAAAGAGGAGAGGAGGAGACATGAAAGGCCCCCGGGGTATTTCCCTGGGCTTCCTCACAAGCCGCACATGCCTTGGGATCTCGCAGGCCTTGGAAGCTTCTGAGCCTCTTGGCCAATGAGTGGGCTATTCCAGGCAGCCACTGGCTTATCCCAGCGGTGGGGGGAAGGGGAGCACAGCTCTGCCCATCCAGCCTGGGCGGAGACTCCGCTCCAGCAAGATCCCCAGGAGAAAACAGAGACGAGGTAGCCAACCCTGGCTCTGTGTACTTAGGATTAGAGGAGGCCCCGCTACAGAGCCTCTAATCCTGGACTGGCGTGGAGTCCCACTGGTTGCTGCACCCTTTGTACTTGCATACACAGAAGAAAAAAAATGCCTAGTGCCGCCCTGAAAGTTATATAAAACTGAGCGAGAGGATCCAAATGTTAAATTGGAGACAACAGGGCCAAGCCCTACTCCATGGGTTGATTGGGTGCCCCGCCATTTCCCCCTGGTCCTAGAGGACCACCTGCAGAGCAGCGGACTCCGGGATGAGAGAGGAGGGGAGGCAAGAACGAAGAAGCTCTCTCGATGCCCATGATCTTGGTCCCTCTGGTGGAGACATCTGAGGTCATAATACGAGCCTCTGTGATCCCTGAACAACGTGCTGGCGTCTTCTACCTCCTTTTACAGAGAGCTTTTCTGAAACACAAGTGTGAAAACCCATCTGAATCACGTGCTTGGCCTTCATATGAAGACAGATGTGGCAGGGCCTCACGTGGACGCTCACGCCCTTGTGTTTTAGCGCGGGATTCCCCAGGAGAGAAATTCCTGCTATGGGAGAGGGGCTGTGTAGATACCTTGATCTGCTGGGTTCATTTGAAGACCCCATAAACTAAATGGAATGGGGCAGTATTAGCCCAGCTGGATTATTTTGTCTTCTAGAAAGTTATGTTTTAATTGAAAAATAGACATGCTTATTAAAGAAAAATTCGAAAATTTATAAAAGCAGGAAAGGAGAAAGGAATTACTGACAATTCTACCATCTGAATATGGCTGTCTATGTCAACCTTCCGGTGTAGTCTGTAAAAGTGCTTTTTTTCTACCAAAGGGTTATTTTGCCTTTTATATGGCTATAAAAATATATATATATATAATTTATATATATAATTTATATATATATAATTTTTATATATACATATATGTAATTTTATATCTACATATACAACGCATACATATTATATAATTTTGTGTACTTGTTTTTAACATGAAATAGTAAGAGGGTAGTAAACATCATTTTTGGGTTTTTAGGGGTTTTTTTTGGTACTAGAGATTGAACCCAGGGGCATTCTACCTCCAAGCCACACCCCCAGCCCTTTTTATTTTTTATTTGGAAACAGGGTCTTACTAAATTGCTGAGGGCCTCGCTAAGCTGCTGAGACTGGTCTTAAACCTGCGATCCTCCTGCCTCAGTCTCCCAAGTACTAGATTATAGGTATGTGCCACTACTCCTGGCTGTAAACATCACTTTTTAATGTCTACATGATATGTCCTTAAGCTCTTGTGGATTTGGCACTTGCACATCTTAAGCCATAAAGACACAAGGACTCAGTAACTGGCTGGAGGTCATGAAGTGAGTGGGTGATGGAGCCAGGCCTGGTCCATATCTTGCATCTCCCAGGTAAATGTCCAGTATACTCACTGGTCCTCAACCCTGTCCCTGCCTCTGCACCCCCCACACACATGAGCTGTGCACCCCTGCCAGTTGCATCCTTCATTACAATGGTGCACTTAATGCCCTGCCCCCTTCCAATGAGGGTCATGATGCCACCCACTGCAGGACCTGTCCCCAGAGGTGAAGGCCAAACCATCCCCTTCCATGTGGCAGCTGAAGCGACCCACAGCATCATAACAAGCAGCAGTATTCACTTGGGCCAGAGGTGCCTCCTGCTTCTCCCTGCCCAAGTTCCACCTCTTGCCCTCATTAGCTCTGGAGGAGAAAGTAGCCAAAGGAATCAGGACGGGCTGAACATGCAGCGAACAGCCTCGGGCCAGGGTGCTCTCTTAACTGCTGCAGTCAGGGTCGGTGGAAGATGTGGCCCCTCCAACCTGGCCGAGTTCTTCCTCCCATTCGGGACCAGCTGCATGGGCATGCATTCACACAGGGGCCCACGCTTAGAAGGCTCCTGTGCTTGGTTGGTTTAATGCTCTGCTGTAGCCATCTTGAAGTCCTTAATAGCTTTTGAACAAGTGCTCTGAATTTTTATTTTGCACTGGGCCTTACACAGCTGGACCTGCTCTCATTGTATTTTGAACACACCTTACCTGCAGCCATTACTTTCTTTCACTGTAAGCATATTACTTACATTCATGACTCATCTTGCACAGTGGGAGGTGTTTTAGTAGAAAGACAAAGTTTTTGGAATCAAACAGATCCAGTTTCAAATGACCACATACTAGCTTTGGTTCTTAGGTAGGAACGCTGTCATTTGGAGCCTCGGCATTCTCATCTGTAAAGTGGAGATAGTGATCTTAATTTTCAAGACTTGTGAAGATCAAGAGATGTGTGGAGCAGATAGCATCATGCCATGCACATCCACACTCGATGTGACCTCTTGTTCCCCCCTCCCTCCATGCATGGCTCGGTGCTGGTATACAGTGGGTACTCAACATGTTTTTGCTGCATTAAACTGAATTTGAGTCTGTGCTTCTTCATTTGCAGATGGCACCTGGGGTATCCTAGTCTCTGGGTGAGAGCTAGGACCATACAATTAGAAGGGCTCATTTCAAGCATTGACTTTTCTTCTAGGAATCACACTCCAGACCACGTATCAGGGCACCTTTTAATAATTGAGGTCACGTTCAGTGTATCCTGTTATGGAGCTCCCAGTAACAGATACACCCCCGCCTGCACCAGGTCTGGGCTGTGTTGGACACATCCGTTCTACCATAATCCTGGAAGCAGGCAGGGTCCTCATTCCCCTTTCCTGCGGCTGGCTGTGGCAGGCTGGCCCCAGGGCCTTTGTTCGTAACCGCTACACACCACTGCTTCTCCCATGAGGGCAGGTGGGAGCAGAGCCTTCCATCCCGTTGGGGAGATGTATGTGGTGGAGGGCTTTTCAGTAAACTCTTATCCTAAGAAAGTCCTGGGCATCAAGAACCAGCCAGAGACTGGGGAAGGGCAAAGTGTCCCGTCACCAACTGGAGCCGCCCTTGTGCCTTGGGGAAACCTAGGAGATCAGGGAGAGACACTAGACCTGGGCTGAAATGTGACTGTGGCCAGGTTGGCTGGTCCCATAGGTCAGGAGCTGGGACTGGCGCCTTAGGTGTCTGGGACTGAGGCAGCCTTCCAGAGCCAACTGAGCCTGGGGCGGCCTGTGGAATTAGGCAGAGGAGCTGGGGGCTCTCCTGGGAGCTCGCTGGGGCAGGTGGGGCGCGGCAGGGCTCTGGGGAGGGGGCAGCTGGAAACAGGCTGTTCAGACAGATCTGACCGGCTTTCACTCTGGCTTTTCAGTGGGCTGCAGAAATGTCACACACCAAGTCCAAGTCCAGCCCCGGCAGGAGGGAAACCTTCCCTATGCCAGTGTGCCGGTGGGTGTCCAGGGTGGGAGATGCTCTGCTCCCTGCACCCCCTCCGAGGGTCTGAGAATAGGAGAATCTAGTAAGCTTTGATCACTAAATTGTTTATAAGTTCTGGGGGGGTGTTACCTTTTAAAAAACATACTCTGTTGAGTTCTTTGGGGAGGGGATTAATATGAACACCGGGCATCACAGATGAACACCGGACTGTCCCAGATGGGACAAATCGGGACAACAGTTGCTTTGCGCAACCCAGCAACAAGGTACCCGTGACAGCAGATTTTGATTTAGAGTCACGTGAAGGTTTAATTTGGTTTGATGTTTTAAGGATGAGATTTGGAAAGAGAAAAGTTTAAAAAGATTGGTGGCTCCTGGGAAGACCAGTGAGCAGATTTGTAAGTCATTCAATCATAAAAAAAAGTCAAATTCATCTTTTGACCCCAGGGCCTCAGTAACTTTTTCACAGGGAGGGGCTTCTTGGCTTTCCCTCCCCCTTCTCTTATTCCTTTTTTCTTTTCTTTTTTTGTGTTGTATTTTTCACAAGACTGATTGAAAGTTTTAGCCTCAGAGCACAGTTTCTCCACTGTGGCCCTATTGATATTTCAGGCAGCTCTGGTCTCTGCCCAGTAGATGTTAGTGTCAACTCCCCCCACCACCAAGTTCTGACAGATTGTCTCCAGTATTCCCTAGGGGGCAATATCAGCTTAGCGCAAAGGAGAATTCATTTTTCCTACTGACAGGTATTGAGTTACCACCGGGCAGGTGAAGAGATAGTTCCTCTGACTGCGTATCCTGTTCCACAAAACTAAGCAAAGAAAGGGCCGGGGGTGCAGGAGACTTTCGGGTTGGGGAGTCTGTTGGTGCTGTCTGATGTTGTCTTCATTGCTCAAGGTTCTTGTGGGTACCTCTGGGACTGAATTGTCACCTGTGGAATCCAGAGGAACACACAAGCATGCACACTAAAAATAAACCGACGACAACAACAACAAATCAGGAAGTGAACCAGGCCAGGAGGCTTTGGAATTTTCTTAAAAATGGCCGGCACGATTAGCCCAAGACTCCCTCCTGCCGAAGCGTTCTCAGGAGACCTCTCTGCAGAGAGCTGGCTTGGGTGTTGATACGTGAAGAGGCTGAGAACATGTGGCATAAACATCAACTGATATTGTTTGCCATTTACACTCAGCATGTGTAATGCGGCAGGAATGGCTCCCGGCGGCATGTGACTCCCCTTCCAGACCGGTATGCAGTGGCGGCCACCGCGCGTTCTCTTTCCTTCGCTCCCTTGCTTGCATCCCCCCTCCTCTGCCCCTTCCCGGACTCATGAGAGTCCAAGTGGAGGCTCGTCACGATTGGCACGCAGAAAGCTGGTAGAATGTTGTTGGAATTTTCTAGGGAGGCACATGCCCGACACCCAAAATGACTCCGGCTTCGGTGACCCCAGGTCGGCTCTTCATGCCAGGTGCCCGGGTCGGTTTCAGAAAGGTAAGGTTGCCTGACGTCACCCTACCTTTCCCCAGCCCAAGGGGGCAATCGAGGGGTTTCTTTTTATTCTTTAATCCAGGCAGCACCTCTGACCATGTTCTTGGCGCTAAGTGTTAGTGCATGAGTATGCGATTTGTCTGTATCTCCACCCCCTCCTGTTTAAAAGAATTTTAATAAATGATTCCCAACGGCAGTTTAACATGTGACCCAAAACAGTACCTCACGACCCCAGCGAAATCCGCGATCCCAATGTAAGTCTAGATGCCCTTTTTACGCTGCTTACTAAACTTTTTTTTTTTATAAAGAAAAATCGCGCCGCTACTGGAAAACAGATTGTCTTATCACGAGATCAGATCGGAGGGGCTGGCAGGGGACCCCTTGGAATCCCAAAACCCTATGAGCGATGGGGGTCTCTTAAGGTTGAGGTGTTTTGCGTTAATCACTGGAATTTGTCGCTGAGGGAAAATGAATGTCAAGGCGTTTGAAATGTCTTATAATCTGTTGAGCGCAGACTCAGACTCATTCTGAGGTGGGAGGGGAGAGCCGGGGTTAGAATCCATGAGCAGGGGGTATTTTGCCAAGAGACAATGCTTGTTGCTTCTAAGCACCTCTGAAGTTGGCTGTAATGGGAATTTCAGCAACTCTTAGGTGTCTTGAAGGAAAGTTAAGATTTTCAAATAAAACTATCTTAATAGCCTCTGAGCGAACAAGTGAGCATATAAACTAGTGAGGTTCGAGGACATATTTGGATGCAGATGGGATGATCTGTTTGCAGGCTCTAGTGCAACCAAACATGACTCACCTCGTTTTTTTATCTGATGCAATTAAAAGTGGCTTCGGCACACGAAGTAGAGAAATACTGGTTTTCGGCTCACAAGTGTGTAAAAGCAGTGTGCACTCATAAAATGGTGTGTATGATATATCTTTTATCACAGGAATTTTTTAGCTTTAAATATCCATTATGTAGTTTTGCTATTGGTTTTTGCCTTATATGTGTTAGAATTTTTTCTTGCTTTTCTTTTTTACTTATTTATTTACTTATTTAGTTTTGCACATCTTTGCAAAGATGTCAGAAGACTGAAGGGGAGAGTTGGTATTTTCACACACTCGCCTCCTCCCCCACATGCATCCGCTAACAGCTGCCATGTATGATTTTGTGGAATTTGATATTTTGAACAAAATGACTTCCTTACTTTCCATAGTAATATAATAATCAATTTTACCATAGAGGACTGTGTTCATGTCAAGCCTCGGCTGCTCCTAATTAGCAATGCATGGGGTGGCGGGGAAAGCGCTGGAGAGCAGTTTCAAGTGAAAAACCAGCCTTCGCGTTTTAACCACGCGGGCCTCAGCCAAGACAGCTCTCAGTCGGCTTGGATCTTAACCACAGGTTTAGTTTGTGGCGTTCTGAGAAAATATGGAGAAGGGCACGTGCGCGTGTAACCGAGACAGGCCTGTCCCTCCAACCATTAGAGCTTTGTCTTTTTATCTCCACTTTGCAGTAACTTTCAGAGGGCCAGAGCTTTGTAAGCCAGAGGCAAAAGCCACAAGAAATTTTTGCGTGATATTCTCTGCCTTGGGTGGCACCTGGATTTTGTTGGCTATAATCAGAAAGATATGTGTCTTAAGGCAGCAGAAACTTCCATTCACTTTGGGAAACAGATACTATCTCAGTAAATAGTTTTATGGTTTATTTATGCAGTCCCAACCTTAGTGTTCACGTGGAGTCTAAGGAATTGAGCCCTGTACATTCCCAACACACAGAGAAACATATACCTTGTACTTCGCGATGAATCAGCGTATTCTGCTAAGGTTTTCATCCCCATATGCTTATAGACAGTCGTAAATTCAAATCGGCCGAACAAGTGTTTGTTCAGTGCCTCTAATTGGCTCAGCCCTGAGCCAGGCAGGCTCTTGGGAATTTGAAGGCTATTAGGATGTGGACAGTGTTCTTAAGGCACTTATAATTTAGAAAGCAGAAGGCCTCCCCCAGCAAACATCACCTGGCTTTCTGCGGCAGAAACTGTATGTGTCCTCTGGGGGATGTCTTGCCACACACACAAAAAATTATTGAATTTCATGAAAGGTGCATCAATATAGCTAAGAAATAATGATTGATTGCCCATTCTGTGACCCTCTGTGGACCTGTAAAAACTTCAGTGTTTATTCTTAAGGGTAATTTAAGACAAATGGTCATGCTGTTTGGAGTTACAAAAATGGCTCATGGGACCCAATGTAATGAAAAACAGATTGATTCTATGCCTTTATAGATTGGTGGTTCTCGGACTTTGCTTCACAATAGTTCTCCTGGGGAGCTATTAAAAATCCCAGTGCCCGGGTTGAATCAGAGTCTTTGGCGGTGGGACCACAGCCTAAGTATTTTTAAAAACTCCCCAGGTAATACCAAAGTGCCACCAAGTTTGAGATCTAGTGATACGTAAGACATTCTCAAGAACCTCTTTGTTAGCCTAGGCCTCCTGTGGTGAGTGGGAATAGAGTTTTTCATAATGCCGATGTTGCTCAGCTACAGAACCTTTGGCCTTCTGGAGGCTGGTTCTCTGATCTCTGCATTAGTGAGCTCGGTGTGAAGGGAGCTACCCTTCCTTCCTGTTCAACAAACTTGATGCTATCATGCTGAGTCGATCAGTCAACCAACTAAGTTACTCAAGGGTGTCTGAGCCTTGAGTGTTTTTATTCAAGGAGGCCAGATGTTGTTGAAGATGTTGGTTGGGTCCCATAAAGGAAGGTGGTTATAAGATTAATGACACATGACCCTTGAAATAATTTTTGCTGTGTCTGAGACCCCAATGGAAAGAGAAGTCCTTCTTGGTGTACTGGGTGGCTGGTAGTTGGAAGTAAGTTATTAAAAATATAGGTGTTAGATGGGCATGGTGGCACATACCTGTACTCTCACTAGGGAGGTTGAGAAAGGAGAATCACAAGGTCTAGGCCAGCCTTGGCAACTTATCAAGACCCCATTTCAAAATAAAAATTTAAAAAAAGGGCTGGTTGTAGCTCAGAGGTAGAATGTCCCTGGGTTCAGTCTCTAGTACCACACACACACGCATACACACACACATATACAGGTGTTAGTAAAGTCCTTACAGTGCATCACATATTGGTGAAAAGTGTTTTTAAGAATATTTTGGTTCAGCAGTTCTCAAAGCGCTACATCAGCGTCACTTGGACTTGTTAGAAATGCAGATTCCCAGGCCTGCCCCAGACCTCTTGAGTCAGAGACAGGGCATGGGCCCAGCATCTGGCTCTGTCGCTCTCCTGGTGGCTCCAAAGTGTGAGTGCCGCTGCCGTCCTTTCTTGTGTCCGTTCACAGCCACGTAGTTCAGTTGCGTGGAGTCTGAATGCTTCTCCCTGAAGTCATCCAATACCAAAGGAAGAATAGGGGCTCGAAACTAAAAGATTGCTTAGTCCTAAAATCAATCTCTGTACCATGTCCCTCTGTACCAGACCATCCTAACATTTCCATGTGCCATAAATAACTGCTTTAAGAAAAACACTCGCCATCCTAACCTTCAGTGGAGACCCATCTGACCTTCCCATTTTACAGATGGGAAAACTCAAATCTACAGGGTGAACCAACCTCAATGAAACGTGTAGTTGTTGGTGCCAGAGCCTGTATGAGAAGCGGGTCTACTTAAAACCAAAATACCCCCTGCCCCCCACAATTAGCCTGTCCCACCTCTTCAGTTTCATATGAACTCCTACCTAGTATTTGGCTTAATCACATCAGTCAAAATGTCCAGGTTAATAGAGACAGGCAACTCTAGGAAAAGACTACCTAGTCTGATTGAGAATTGTAATTCTTTGAAATTGAAATTTTATTTTGATTTAAAATTGACTTGAATTTTATAACCACTCTTGTACATTTACTAGAAAAATCTCAGCAGTGTGTACTTACCAAAAAGAAAATTCAGAGAATATAGGGGCCATTCCTGGAGCATGTGTTTCATTTCAGAATTGTGTAGATTAGACACATCTCCTCACATCACACACTGAAATGGCATTTTCTTCTGATTTAGTTAAAAGGAAAAATGTGACAACAAGTCTGTGTGTTGAATATTTTAGAGTTATAGACTTGATGTGGTTGGTGGTATTTACATAATTCTGACAATCCATATTCCCTGCAGAGCGTCATCTTTCAAAGCTTTGCATCACACACACACACACACACACACACACACACGCACGCACGCACGCACATTTAGTCAGGAGTACAAATCGAGAATGTGACACACTAATATCTGCATAGGAGCACGTGGATCACATGTGCACAGGGACAGGAATGTTTATGGGTTTCACCTAGCTAGCATGTATCAGGCACTGTCAAATGATCATGGGCCAGTGGTGAAGTCAGACAAGTGATTAAGTAGCCAGATTTGAGAGAGTGTTAAGAGAGAGTGAAGTTGAAGCTGGCAGAGTGGCAGGGCCTTCTGGGGCTCATGCAAGGGGGCACTGCCTAGAGGAGGTGACATGTGAGCCGCATGTTGAAGGATGGGCTCTCCAGGTGAAAACTGGGCAGGGAGAGGGGCCTGTACCTGCCAAGACATTAAAAAATGTACACAATGTTGTGTGTACATTGTCTTCTACTGAAGCAGTATTGGCTGATAAACCCCTAAATATTCCATTTGGATGCATAAACATTAGCAGTTTGGCTTCTTGGAAAATTTGTGTGGCAGCTTTTATTTTTTAATTTTTATATTTATTTATTGGTACCGGGGATTGAGCCCAAGGACATTCTATCTCTGAGCTACACCCCCAGCCCTTTTAATTTTTATTATTTTGGAACAGGGTCTCACTAAATTGCTGAGGCTGTCCTCAAACCTGCCGTCCTCATGTCTCAGCCTCCCATGTACTGGGTTACAGCCATGTACCACAATGTCTGGCGAAAGCCTACAGCCCCTGGTATTCCAAGGGATCTCCCATCCAAGTACTAACCAGGCCTGACCTTGCTTAGCTTTTGAGATAAGACAAGATCTGGCATGTTCAGGGTGGTCACACATTTCAGAATACACGTTTCAAATACACATTTCAGAAAGCTCATTTTTCCATCTCAAAAGACTCAGATGTTTCCCAGAAGAGCTGCTCAGTTGACAGTTCACCCTATTTTAGGGTACTGAGAAAATGGAAAGATCTGTCCTAACCCCAGAGGTCAAACCAGCTTCTTCAATTTTAGCCTGCACAAAACCAGTAAAATTCTGCCCAATGTGGATTTTCTGAAGAATTGTGTCTTAGACAGTCCAACCCCAGTCCTGAATGGATTTGAGCTCATTTTACTCTGAAAACCATAGGTCTGTTTGGAAATATCTTCATAGAGGATGGAATTTTATAATAAGGCACTTTGGTATTTCATTCACTGAATTTTCACGGATAGAGTTAGGAGAGCTGCTGTGCTGAATGGCCTGCCCTAGACACCAGGAGTGGAGAAAATTAAATTATTGCATGCTGGCTGGACCACAGCACAAACATCTGAATGGAGCTATATTATATAAACATGGCTTCTTTTTAATTTTTTATTATTTTTTAATAGTGGGATTCATCGCTGCATATTTGTACATGCACATCATAATTTGGTCAATTTCATTCCCCAGTATGTCTGCTTTCCCTTCCCTCCTCCCTCTCCTCAGTCCCCTTCCTCTACTCTACTTGTCTCCCTTCTATTTTCATGAGATCTCCTCCTCTCCTTCCTTTTTACTTTCTAGCTTCTACATATAAGAAAAAAACATATGACCCTTGACTTTCTGAGTCTGGCTTATTTTGCTTAACATAATGCTCTCCACTTCCTTCCATTTTCCTGCAAATGGCATAATTCCATTCTTTTTTTGGGGGGGTTACTGAGGATTGAACCCAGGGGCATTCTACCTCCAAGCTACATCCCCAGCCCTTTTTATTTTTTGTTTTGAAACAGGGTCTCCCTAGGTTGCTGAGAGTCTCACTAAGTTGCTAAGGCTGACCTCAAACCTGCTATCCTCCTGTCTCAGCCTCCTAAGTACTGGGATTCCAGGCATGCATCACCACACCTGGCTAATTTCGTTCTTTATGGCTGAATAAAACTCCACTGTGTGTGTGTGTGTGTGTGTGTGTGTGTGTGTGTGTGTGTGTGTGTATTTCACATAACAACAATTTCTTTAAAAGTATTCCCAGGACCTTAAAATAGATTAATTTGTGAGAATAATAATAATTATTATCATGCTTTGCAGAGCACCTGCACATCGTGTTTGATCTTTATGACAGTCCTGTACAGCAGCAGGCAGGGTGGACATTATTGTCTCCATTTGACAGATGAAGAAATCAAACCTTATGGTCATCAGATTTCAAAGGTGGAGGGACCGCAGACAACCTTTCATCCAGCTTTCTCATTTTACAAAAAAAGCCCCCCAAACACCCCCCCTGAGATCTGAGCTATATCCCACGGGGAGTAAATCATGGTCATAGGACCAGGACTCCAATTTTCACTCCACCATACTGCCCTCGATCTTCAGTGTGTTCTTAGAAACTTGGGAGAGTGTGCATTTACTTCTTTAGGAGAAATTTTGTTGAAACCAGTCCTACAAGCTGTTTTATGAACACACACATATATAGAAAAAGTCTCTTCTGCTTATACCTTTTCTCTATGTAGATATGGATAGATAAATAGATTGGTAGACATACAAGTCCTACATGGATGTCTCTAGAGAGATGAACATGGAATTAGACTGGACAGAGTCTCAAAGGAGACTCAGCTTTTATCTCTATAATTTAATACTTTTTGATAAAAAAAAATCTGAGCCAGCCAGGTGTGGTGGAGGCACACACCTGTAATCCCAGTACTTGGGAGGCTAAGACAGGAGGATCGCAGGTTCAAGGCCAGCCTCAGTAGCTGAGTGAGACCCTCAACATCTTAGCAAGACCCAGTTTCAAAAAATAAAGATAAAAATAAAAAGGGCTGGGGGTGTAGCTCAGAGGCAGAAAGCTTCTGAGTTCAATCCCCAATACCAAAAAAAAAAAAAAGACAGCATTTGTTTGTTTTGAGTGATGGGCATCTCGTTTATATGTTATACTATTGCTAGTTTTGTATTTGTAAAATTCACAACATATACAAATATTAAAAATAAATTCACATCTCTAATACCATCATTTTATAAAATAGAGGCTATTTTGAAGAAAGACAAATAGCATGGAGGAAAGAAAAAGAAAACGAAACTAACGTGTGGTTCTTGGTGGTGAAACTGACGTCACCCCTCTCTTTGCTAAGTCTTTTTTGCTATGGCGGCGGCAGCACATGTGTGATTTTCTCTGCATTTGCTGCATTATCGGTTCCCTTGCACACTCTGAGCTCTTCTCGGAACTCCAGCAGGAATGGCAAGACCCTCTTGTCCGTTAATAAAACACTAGCTGCCTCCGATCCCGAGGATCACACTCTGCCTGAAAAGAGTGGCAGAGAGTACCAGGATGAAAAGGCTGGCGATTTGAAGCAAACGCACATCCCAGAGAAGAAGGTCCAGGGCGGTGGTTTTGGAAACTCCTTGTAGCAAACATGTAAACAGGGGAAAGAATATCACAGTTACAAGGCCCTCAGGCAAGCCCTCCATCGCCGCTGGCCAACCTCAAGGGCTTCATCCCACCTTTCTGGGTCTTAGTCTTCTTAATATCAACTGGAAATGGCCGTATTTGACTTAATTACCCATATGTTGATCTGGAGATCAGGTAACTAATGAAGTGAAAACACGTATTAACCAACCAACTGAAAAGCACAAAACAAAAGAGAGATGGCAGGATTATGGTTGCTGTTATGAATCATTCCAAGAGCTGTCACGGTGATATGAATCACCGTATGGTAATGTCATGGCAGAGACCCAAACCCGGGTTAGCAGCATTGACCCGGTAATCTCAGAATTAGTCACAGAGGCCCAGCCAGTGATGATCCGGCAGCGCCATTGTTACCAACAGGGAGGGTGCTGAGGAGGAGCGTGCCAGGCACTGTCTCCCCACGAAGGAGAAGACTTCCCTGATGGACATGGCTGGGGACCAGTTCCACCTGTAGCCGCTGTGTCAGCCATGAGGTGGGAGGAAAGCGGGGGTTCGGTCCTAGTCCACCTCGTTCAAGTGTGTGACTCGGATGGACTCAGAGATGGCGCCGACTTGACTGGCTTTCGCTTTTCTTCTGGGAAGGATGAGTGGGTTGAACTAAACCATCTCCAAGGTTCCTGCTTGCTCCGAAACCTGTAATAATTAGCCAGAGTTTGCACTTCGGCCCCACGTGACTGCGGTGTTATCTTGGCATCTTTGTAACCTGGCAGTTAGGGACGTACCCCCATGCTTCATGTCCTCACCTGGCTTCTCTGAGCTTTGCAGTAGAGTTGAGAAATTTTTTCCTTTTCATTAACACACAATTATTTTATTTATTTATTTATTTATTCATTTATTTATTTATTTATTGTTGGTACCAGGGATTGAACCCAGGGGCATTCTATACCTAAGCTACACCTCCAACCCTGTTTTATTTTTTTATTTTATTTATTTTTATTTTTTTTGCAGTACTGGGGATTGAACTCAGGGGCATTCTACCTCTGAGCTATACCCCCAGTCCTATTTTTTTATTTCTTATTTGGAAACAGGGTCTCACTAAGTTGCAGAGGGCCTCACTAAGTAACTGAGGCTGGCCACGAACATGGATCCTCCTGTCTCAGGCTCCCAAATACTGGGATGACAAGCGTGCACCACCACACCCCGGCCTTATTTTTTATTTTGAAACAAGGTCTCACTAAATTGCCGAGGTCCTCACTAAGTTGCTGAGGCTGTCCTGGAAACTGCAGTCCTCCTGTCTCAGCCTCTCAAGTACTGGATTACAGGCATGCACCACCACAGCCTGGCTAATAATTGTACATATTTATGGGGTACAGTGTGATGTTTTAATACATGCACACAATGTGTACTAATTGAGTAGGAGTAATTAGCCTTTCCATCTCCTTATCATTTAGTTATGCTTGGGGTCTTCAAGCTGCTCTCTTCTAGTTGTTCTTTAAATATGTAATAGATTCGCCGGGCGTGGTGGCGCACGCTTGTAATTCCAGTACGTTGGGAGGCAGAGACCGGAGGATCCAGGTTCGCAGCCAACCTCAGCGCTCTCTCTCTCTCTCTCTCTCTCTCTCTCTCTCTCTCTCTCTCTCTCTACTTAGTGAGGCCCTCCACAACTTCGTGAGACCCGGTTTCAAAATAAAGTATAAAAAAATAGGGCTGGGGGTGTAGCGCGGAGGTAGAACGCCCCTGGGTTCAATCCCCGGTACCGCAAAAAAAATTTTTAAAAATATGTAATAAATTAGTGTGAACTATACTCGCCCCACTGTGCTGTAGAAAAATATGAAACGCTTTGTGAATTTGCATGTCATCCTTGAGCAGGGGCCATGCTCGTCTTCTCAGTATCATTCCTGTTCTAGTATGTGTCCTGCCACAGTGAGCACTAGAGCAGGGAAACGAAGACCTAGGATACATTCAGCTCCTAGGTAGCAGGAAAGGCAGGACCCAGCAAAGACCTGACCCTGAGCACCGCGCTGTTTGATTTGGCCACATTGTAAAGGTGTAACCAAACCTGGAAAACATTCTCTTGCCTGGTCATGAATCCTCTCACCTGGATTATATTTTATGTCTTAGCACAAAAGGAGAAACAGCATATTCATTGCTCAGCCGGGAAAGTGAACTGAGTTGAACTGGGTGGGAGTGGATTTAAATTCCAGAATTGGTCATCTTGGGAGCTGTTGTGCTTCTTGCGAATGCGTTTGGTCGGGGTGGTTTAGGCTCAACCATATTCTAGGCTGAGATTCTTGGCCTCTGTTTTTTGGGGGAGGAGGCAAACATTACCCAGGGAAGAGCCTGTGGCTGAGTCCACACATGCTCACACACAGAACTTTGGCTGTGTCTTTGTCGCTGTTCCACGGCCCCATAAGTCTGTTGTTGACTCGTCTGGCTCGCCAAGCAGCTGTTACAACTCTGTTCCCCTCAAGCCCCATCCCACCGCTTGCTCCTCTCTCCGCAGTTGTCTCTTACCTTCGGTTCCTCTTCCTTCCGTGCTCACCTCTCTGTATTGCCTGCCATACAGCTCTGTGTTTAAGGAAGACCTCTGCCTTGGCAGAGCCCACCCACGGCTGCATGGAGGATGCAGTGAGGGGTTGGCGAGTGTGATGGTAACAGCAGGGATAATGACCGTGGTAAACCTGTCAGAAGTAATGGTGGCTTACTGTGTGCTAGGAACTGTGCTGAACAAGCCAATAGCCTTAATGAGGAGGGCCCTGATGATAAAGATTGGTCCCCACACACCAGCTTTTAAATGGCCAAACTAGAATTCATATCCAGGTCAGTACTAACCCTGAAATACGTGCTTTTAGCCTCTGGCCATGTTCTTTCCCCTCCGGCTGTGATTCACAGGTGCACAGAACAGCCACGATGATGTGGTGGGTACTCCATTAATAGTACTGAACAGATATTAACCCATTCTACCCTGGATCTTAGTGGCAATGAAATGATCTCCAAGGACGAGACAAACACCATTTCCTGTGTAGAGGCCTATTTCCTGAAAGGGAAGTGTGTGTTCTGATCACACAGCAAATGTCTTCTTTTCAATAATCTTGCATAGAATGCGACACCCTTACATCTGTGTGGCACCTAGCACTTTACAGAGCTTTCTGACAACTCTTTACTTCTGTGATCCTTTTTTTTTTTTTTTTT
>PVJS01033176.1:0-22325 GCA_004027185.1 Glis glis | reverse complement strand
AGAGAGAGAGAGAGAGAGAGAGAGAGAGAGAGAGACAGCGAGAGCTGAGGCTGGCCACGAACCCGGATCCTCCGGTCTCCGCCTCCCAAAGTACTGGGATTACAAGCGTGCGCCACCACGCCCGGCCAGCCTCAGCTACTTAGTGAGGCCCTCCGCAACTTCGTGAGACCTGGTTTCAAAATAAAAAATAAAAATAGGTCTGGGGATGTAACCCGGAGGTAGAATGCCCCTGGGTTCAATCCCTGGTACCGCAAAAAAAAAAAAAAGGGGGCACTTCGAAGGACACACAGGCACATACATAGACTCCTCTGAGTAGATGCAGAGCTTCATTTTGATCCCAAGTTGTACACATTCATCATATAAGTATCTGGGACCCAAGTGGGTGTCCCGCAGGGGGCTCTCCTAGTGGCCAGTTATGAAATTTGCTAATACCTGCTGGTCCAGGCCCGAGTGGCCCCTGCGTTTTCTCCCACTTGGTTTAGAACAGACCAGACTCCTACTGGGGCTTTCTGGACTTGCAACTCTTTAGGGCTAAACACTCCCCTTCCTGTAGCGACCAAGGCGTAGGTAGTCAGTCTCTTGCACCTTTTGAAGTCAAACCATTGGCTGAACATGGTTCTTGAAATAACTCCGACTTCCAGCTTGTCAGCAGCTCACCGTCTTCCAATCCTTGTTTCCTCTTGGGGTCAGCACACTTGTCAAGAGCAAAGCGTCCTGGGACAGGACCTCAGTTGGTCAACTTTGCCTGTGTCCTACAGGTTTCTCCCGTGTCATTCTGTGTCATTGGTTTCAAGGAGGGTAGATGGGAAAGGAAACTAGTATTTGTTGAGGGCACATGACGTTTCGGGTACTTATTAAGACCTTTATATACGTTATCTTACTACCCACAACTGCTCTGCAGGTAGATGTAATTATCCCGGATTTAGACACATCTTCAAGGATGACTTTGTCCCTAATCATGGAGCTAGAAAATATTGTACCTGAGTTTTAAGCTCAGATCTGAGCTCTTTCTTTTTTTTTTTTGCCGTACTGGGGATTGGACCCAGGGGTGTTCTACCTCCACGTTACACCCCCGGCCCTATTTTTTTATACTTTAATTTGAAACCGGGTCTCATGAAGTTGTGGAGGGCCTCACTAAGTAGAGAGAGAGAGAGAGACAGGGAGAGAAAGAGAGAGAGAGAGAGAGAGCTGAGAGGTGAGGCTGGCCGCAAACCTGGATCCTCCGGTCTCCGCCTCCCAAAGTGCTGGGATTACAAGCGTGCGCCACCACGCCCGGCTTAGATCTGAGCTCTTCTTAGAGTATCTTACTATTGACATTTATGTCTTAACACATAGTTATTTAATCACCTTTTCTGCAAAATATACTGTTGTAGGTAATGCAAGGGAGTATAGCCCATGATCCTTGCCCTTGGGGATTACAGTATAGTTGTGACTGGAAGACTTACACAGATGGGAGTTAATGAATGATATGAAGAAATGTCGGAACTGAAGAAATTTCCAGTGAGGAGATGATATGTGCTAGAAGACGCCCGTTGAGGAAGGGGCATATGTGTGGGTTAAGAAGGTGGAGAAGGTGAGAAATTGAGTTAGTTCTTGAAACAGAAGATATGGATGTAGGTGGAGCCAGAGATTGGGCAGATTACAACTGGGGCATACCTGCTCTGAGGAGGGAGTTGTTTCATGATAGGAAGGGGGTGGGAGAGCATGCGCGTTGGTGTGGAAGCCTCAATGCCGGGTTCTGGGGGTTCAGTCTTTGTCCTGAAGGCACCAGGGGAACCACCAGTGTCTTCTAGATGGGGTGGGGAGTCGGCAGTGATTAAAGCAAAGCAGAACTTATAGAAACATTAAAGAGGAAACAAAAGAGAAAAGACTGGAGACCAGAGAGGCCAGAGAGGAGAGAGAAGGAGAAATAGTTAGGAAGCGGATCTCTCACTCATCCTCAGCTAATCTGCTAAGAAACTTCATAACACCTATAATTCATATCCTCACCTATCCCTATGAGACAAATATTATTGTCCCAGGGTAATAAGATGTTATGTGTCATTACCATAAAAAAAATAAAGGAATCTGTTTTTTCTTATTCCTGGGAATGTAACTGGATCAATTATTCTAGGTTCTTTGTGGTTAGGTGTGGCCGTGGATGTCACTGCCAGGCCCGCCTTATGAAACATTCCTGGGGAATGGTCTCTCTTTGCTCATCTATAGCTGGCTGTTAATGACCGAGGTGACACTTGTGGCTACTGGGGGCTTGTCTTTGCACTGCCTCATTTTCTGGCTCCAGCCAGGCTGTCCCTGCTCCAGCAGGGATCCAGGCCTCTGCCATAGCAGGACAGGAGGCAGCAAGGGCCAGCGTCTGGCCCTCAGCGACTGTGGCAACAGTACTCAAGGGGAGCACTGGGGTCTCTCCATGGACCGCTCGCTGTGCAGCTTTGAAGGGCGCTCAGAGTGTTTGCAGAGGGAATTATGGAGAAAGACTGGTCATCCTGCTGACCCGGCTCAGCATGATTGTGGTATAAACACTGAAGCAAACATGTCTTACCACACGTTGTGGATCAGAAGACTTGTAATAATTTAGTTGTGAGTGATGCAGCGAAGAAGAAAAGCAGGTGATAAAAATGATCAATATTACAAGGTCAATCAGTCACACATAGTGATTGGTTCAAGATTTAAGAGCCGGGCGTGGCGGCGCATGCTTGTAATCCCAGTACTTTGGTAGGCGGAGACCGGAGGATCCGGGTTCGTGGCCAGCCTCAGATCTCTCTCTCTCTCTCTCCCTGTCTCTCTCTCTCTGTCTCTTTCTCTCTCTCTCTCTCTACCTAGTGAGGCCCTCCGCAACTTCGTGAGACCCGGTTTCAAAATAAAGTATAAAAAATAGGGCCTGGGGCGTAGCACGGAGGTAGAACGCCCCTGCGTTCAATCCCCAGTACTGCAAAAAAAAAAATGATTTAAGATATCAAAATATAGATTAGAAAGAAAAGAATAGGGATATAGAGGAGAAGGGGCCCAGGAGAACATTCTCTGCACCCATCTGAAGCCAAACTTCTCATGTGTGCTCCGGTTCCTCCACCCTCTCTACAATCAAGCCCTTTGCTTTTGCAGCTTCCCTCTTTTTTTACTTTGCATCTTCAAATTTGCTTTTTAAAATCCTGGATTTTACCCACCGGTGGACACACGTGTTGGAATCCCTTAACATACAAAACCTCATGCTAGGCCTACTCCGGCTCTCTGCTCTTCTTTCTTGAAAGCCCCTGGGAAGGGCTGTCTTTCTTGCTGTCTCTGTTCCATCACTCGCCTCTTGTTCTCTCATTGGTCAACTTCCCCACATTCCCCTGAAACTACCTTGGTCTCATTTCCTGCGACCTCCACATCACCAAACCCTACGGCAGAGTCTGTCTTCACCCCACCGGGACTCTGCCATGGCTGCATCTTCTTCCTGAAGATCTTTCTTTCCCTGGCTTCTGGGCCCTCACTCCGGCTTTCCCTCTCACCTCCCGGCAGCTCCTTCTGTCTCTAGGGCCGCCTTTCACCCTCTTCTTAAACTCCAATTACTGACGTGCCCTGGGGGTAGGCTTCTTCCTTCTCTCTCCAGTCTTACTTACTGGGTGAGCCCACCTTGACCCAGAGCTTGAAGCATCTGTGTAAGCAGAGCCTTCCTGTGATAGTTGGTCTGGTTTGTCAACTTGACCCTCCTAAGAACATGTGACTTTGGTTGTATAACAGCAGATTGAACCGGAAGTCCTGCCCTAAATGTGGGCAGCAGGGTTCTGATAGGTGCAGGACTTAGATAAAAAGAGGGAGAAAGCCGCGTAGAGGGAGCCGCAACTCTTCCTGAAGAAAACACGTCTGCTCTCGTCTGAGATCCTTGGCCTCCAACCTTGCAGTTTCCTTGAAGAGCTTCTTGATCTTCTGCTCTCGTCTGAGATCGTCGGCCTCCAGCCTTCGAGCTGAAACTTCACCATCGTTTCTCTGAAGAGCTTCCTTATCTTCACATCTTGGACTGGACTGAATTGGTGGTTGCTTCAATCCTAAGGCTTCAGCTCTTAGACCGCCCGACCAGCTACTGATTCCTCTGATTCTTCACGTGCGGTCGAAACTCAGGACTACATTGTGAGCTGATCTAATAAATCCTTTTTTTTTTCATTCTGTGAGTTCTGTTGATCTAGTGAACCCTGACCAATACACTTCCCTGCCTCCATCTCCTATCCTCCATGGCACTCATCCCCACCTGACATTAGACAGTTGTCTCTCGGTTGGTTGCAGGACTGCCCTGTGGACAAATCCATGCATGCTCAAGTCTCTTATATAAAATGGAGTAGTATTTGCGTATCATCTATGTACATTCTCAAGTATATTTTAAGTCATCTCCAGTATTTATAATACCAAATACAATGTACGGGCTATGTAAATAGTTGTTGTACTGTACTGTTTATGGAATAATGACAAGAAGTTTGTCCATATTCAGTATAGATGTGATTTTTGTTTTTTCTCCAAATGTTTTTAATCCCTGATTGGTTGAATCAGTCGATGCAGAGTTGAGACAGAGGGCCTGCTGGATTTTATATACATGCATGTATTTGCTCATTGTCTGAGTTCCCCCGCCTGCAGTGCAGGGGCTTTGACCTCCTTCTTGCTGCATTGCCATCCCTTGGGTAGGGCCTGCATAGAGTGGGCACTCAGTCTGTGCTTTTGGGCAGAGACATGGTGTCTCTGGCTGGGAGGGTGAGTTGGGAGAGACACTGGTTGGGGAAACTGATGACTATCCAGCTTTAGGCGTGGTCAGCTGCAGGACACCTGCCTGGAGGTGTCGAGGCTGCTGCCAGAGATGGCAGCCTACAGCCTAGGAGAGGATGAGGAGGGAGTGCGTGTCCTCATCAAGGTTTTGCAGAAGCCAAGGGGTGAGTGAGCAAGTAGGACTCAGGAGATCAGAGGCTGAGTCTGCACTGGGGGAAATAAGGTATGAACAAGGGCTGCGGAGCCATGGGAGTGAGGAGGTGCTATCTTCTCCTGGGAACTGAGTAAGAGAGTCAAGAAAGAGGGGCTGGCTAGTGTGAAATATTGTTAAAAATGCCACCAAATTGGGCAGTTAGGTCATTGGAGAATGCAGCTGAGGTAGAGAGATAATTATATAATATGATAGTTTGATAAGAGGCTGTGTAGGGACCCTTGGGGACACAGAGCAGGGAGCTTATCTACAGCATGGGAGAGTGAGGACAGGCTTTGCTTGAGCAGATGGCCTCTGGGTTACAGATCCCCTCTATCCAAGCTTTGGGACTGATGCTGGCACTGTGAAGCAGTTTTGACAAGGGGAGTAAATTGAGGCCCAGGATGGCAGTTCAAGAGGGCAATAGTGCAGCTGGGTGTGGTGGTACACACCTGTGATCCCAGCCCTTGAGAGGCTGAGACAGGAGGATCTAAAGTTCAAGGTCTGGTGGGGGTGTAGCTCAGAGGTAGGATCCTGCCTGGGTTCAATTCCCAGTACCAAGGAGAGGGGGGAAGAATACCAAGGGGGTTTAGCAGTGTGATAGGAAAGGACTTTTGTCCCTTAATGTTGGGGTGCCCTGGGTACAAGCCACATTCTACTCATCACGGGTTTCTAGAGATCCAGGGCTCACCAGACAAGAAAACTAACAAGTCAATATGACAAACCATTTATATTGACTAATAATATTTATATGTCTGCATAAAGAAAGCAACACATTTGCATACCATAGTAGCATAAAAACAATGTTCCACAGTAACAAATAAAGCTTTATGACTGATCATTATCTAAGTCCCTAACAAGCTGATGATATTCATGAATCTCAGCATGTCCAACAGTTCAGCTCCCCCCTAGAGATGACAGGAGCTCTGCCATGAGATTCTGTTTCAGAGGGTAGCTTCACATTACTGGTTGAACCTAAAAGACTCTGTTGTAAGAGATGAGGCCCAGCGGGGGTTTTCTTACTTGATTGAGAATGAGAAGGTGATAAGTTGAAACACTCTCACTTCAAATTAATGTGGGATGTTTGATGCATTAACCTTGGGACTAACTCGTTAATCTGATATTTACCTCATCTTTTGAATACCTACTACATACCAGGCCCATTGCAGGGAACTGAGGAAGATCCCCCCCGAAAAAAAGGAATAGAAGTAGGATCTTTGTCCTCAGGAAGATAATATCAAGATACCTAATGCTTTTGCAGGTCCTTTGCTTTGCAAGTACTTTCACATGTGTGATCTGAGACATGAGTATTTTTATTATCTTTTATAGTTGAGGTAAAGTGAATTTCCATCCAGGGGCAGAACTGGGTCTGGTAAGTGGAGAATAATAACTTATGGAAGTTCATAGTGAAAGATGCTGGAGGGAGGGAACAAGATTGGAGAAAAAATTAGGGTCAGGGGTTCTGAGCACAGGACAGGTGGTCCTTGAAAGACAGAGGGTTGGGCCTTCTACTGATGTGGTGGAGGGACAGAGGATGGGGGTAAATTAAGGGAAATGGGGGCATTCATCAATAGCATGGTGAAGTGTGAGATGAGATGGTAGGCTTTGAGAGAGTTTAGAAATTTTAGGAGGGCAAAGAAGGTTTGATCTTGGTGCCGTGGGTGTGTGGGAAGGCCTCAGCAGAGTCAGAGCAGGTGGGGTGCTGGAGAATTCTCAGGAGACTAGGTGACTTCTATAGCTTCGTCCCCCAGCCCTGGAGCTGTGATGGGGGAGCAGATGTCAAGGCCTGAGGATAGACACTGGGCCCTTCCATTTTTTCTCAATTATCATATCCCACAGGGAAGGAATTGGGCTTTTCTCATTTTCCAGAAAACATTTCTGTGTTGCTTTGAATGATGCCTTGCACATAATGGGTAGTCAGTAATATTTTAAGGTGTTGGATTGATGGTCTCCTGTCTACCTTTTAGAATAGGCTCTGGTGAGAGGCTCAGAGGGCTGCTTTGTCCTGGTTTCCATCCTAAGTTTTCCATTATTTATTTCACACTTCTTGATTGACTTCGCACTCTGTGTGAGAGCTTATGTTGTGGAAAACACAAAGATGAATCAGACACTAGTTCTGTCCTCAGGGAGCTTCAAGCTATGATTTGAATTAACGACCATTAAATGCTATAAGAGAAGAAAAATGAAGGGCTCCACGAACCAAAGTGGTAGGGACCACATCCACTGGGGATGTTCGGGAAGGAGAAGATGGCCTGGTCTCAAAAGAGTCTGGGTTTGGCCACACAGAGAAAGGTATTGTCTAGGTGCACACAATAGGCATTTATCAAATTAATAAAAACTGAATAGACTAGGGCTAAGGGAATGTGATGTCACCTAGTGAGGTGAACAGAAAGGACCAAAGTGCAGATAATGATAACAACTCATAACACTGATCATGTGCCACATTCTGTTCCAACATACATACACATATATAAACTTAGTCCTCATGACAGCCCTAGGACACAGCACCATGGTTTCCTAGTTTAGAGATGAAGAAACAGGCCCAGGGAGGATGAAGGACCCATCCAAAGTTTCACAGCTTGTAAGTGGAGAGCTGAAATTTGATTGCAGGCTGTCTGGTGGAAGACTGAATGCCAGGAAAATAAGTCAGGATCCTTCATACACTTCTATCAGCCTGAGCACACAGATATGAACACATGGACCCTCAGCTCCATCTCCACCTCCTTGTCATGTGCATCCTCCCCCAGTTTGCACTTCCCACTACTGTGTTTACTTTCTTCTTCCTGGGGCTGCAGGTGGCACCAGTGTCCTCACGCACAGATCCCCAGGGAGCCCAGGCTAGGTCTCAGTGCAGACACAGGCAGTGGGTGGTAAGTACAATAATGACAGCGGTGGGTCTTAGTTTAACCTTGCTCCTTCCTGAGTTCTGCATTTCAGTTTTGGAACCTTTGCAGCATGGTAATAATGCCAAGATAATTTGGATAGATGTGAGCCCTGCAAACTCCTTGGCCTAGAATCAGGTTTTTCCTTTTTCATGTGTAGTTTTTCAGGTGCCGGGTGAACAGGTCAGTCTGTGTGTCTGTATAAATAGGTCAGCACAGGGATGAACACGCTTCATCACACCTCTGCAGGTCGGTACCTGGGGCTGCGGGGGCTGAAGAGACAGGAGCAACACAGGTCTGCACTTCACACAGCATGATCGCTCACACAGACTGCAAAGTTCCATAAGCAAGTGTGAAATGAATAAAGGAGAACTTAAGGTGGAAACCAGTAGAAGGGTGTGTTCGAGGATTTGCATCTGGGGAAGAAGAGGGGGCCAAAGAGGGTCCCCCGCATTTCAATGTATATTTTAACAGATTATGTTGAACCCATTTAAAGTCACAAGGCACTTCTAACATCTAACACCTGGGGGATGCTGTTCGATTTCGGTGGACTTTAACAATGATCACCAATGTGAGGACCAATCATATACCAGAGCAGGTCAAGATGCTGCAGAGCTACAGAAGCCTGAGAACTGGATCCTGCCCCAGGTGATCCTGGCCGAGCAGAAGAGATCCATACATAAAAGGATGACTCACATCGCTGCGCACACGGATCATCCCAGAGACGGGTACAGAGTGCTCAGGAACACAGATGAGGGGACTTGTTGCTGTCATGTGATTGTGCCCTACAGCTCCCACGTTAGGCTGAGCAGGTGGCCGTGGGCTGTGCACTGGGGAGGGCACTGGGGAGGGCAGAGGCTGTTTCAGGGGCCAGGCTCCTGACCCACTGCTGGCGAGATGGTGATTTTCTGGGAGTCTTAACCCACACAAGACTTTCTGCTGTGAAATTACCTTATTTCTCTGCCTTGTCTGTGGTCAGAAGTCAGCCACCCACCAATATTCCTTTTGTTTGTCAGGCTCCTTGAGACCCTTGATGAAAACATGACACCATTCCAAAGTGGCATCCTATCCTTGGGGCTGTGGCTGTAAGAAAGCTTTGAGTATCTCTACTGGCAAATCCTTCTTGCTGTGTGTGCAATAGACCAGGGCTCAACCCTGGTTGCACCTTAGAACTACCTGGCAGCTTTTAGAAGGTGCTCATATACTGGAGACACACCCTGGACCCACAGAACCAGCATCTGGGGCACAACCAGGACATTGATTTATGTGTTTTTTTGTACTGGGGACCCAGGGGCATTCTACCTCTGAGCTACCCCCCAATCCTATTTTATTCTTCTGTTTTTTTTTAAATATATTCATTTATTGGTGCATTGTAGTTATACATTTTGATAAGTGTCAGGGTATCAGAAGCATGCATGCACACATTGCTCATTTAGCCCTCCCTCAAATCCCTCCCTATTCCCTACCCCTTCCCTCCTTTTCGTGCTCAGCATATAGATTGACTGATAAATTTGTGTATATACATCATGTGCATTAGTGGGTTTCCCTCTTCCCCCCTCCCATCTCCCTTAGTTAGGTCTCCTTCTTGCTCATCTAAAGTTTTCTCCCTTGTCTGGAGTCCCTTCTAAGTCCCATTCTCTCTAGCTTCCACATATTAGGGAGAAATCCGACTTTTCACTCTTTGTGACCAACTAATCTCACTTAGCATAATGTTCTCCAGTTCCCTCCATTTCCCTGTAAATGATGTAATTTTGTTCTTCTTTATGGCTGCGTAAAATTCCATTGTGTACATATCCCATAGTTTTGTAATCCATTCATCAGTTGATGGGCATCTTGGCTGGTTCCAGAGTTTGGCAATTGTGAATTGTGCAGCTATAAACACAGATACACATGCATTAGTCTGATAGTTTGGTTTCGTTCTTTTGGATAGATGCCTAGAAGTGGTATTGCTGGGTCATATGGTAGGTTCATTCCCATTCTTCTGAGGATCCTCCACACTGTTTTCCAAAGTGGTTGCACTAATTTTCAATCCCACCAACAGTGTATTAGAGTTCCTACTTCTCTACATCCTCACCAGCATTTGTCGTTGTTTGTGTTTTTAATGATTTCCATTCTAATTGGGGTTAGGTGAAATCTCAGGGTGGTTTTGATTTGCATCTCTCTGATTGCTAATGATGTTGAACATTTTTTCATACATTTATTGACCATTTGTGTTTCTTCTTCTGTGAAGTGTCTATTTAGTTCACTTGCCCATTTTTTGATTGGGTTATTTGTTTTTTTAGTGGTGATTTTTTTTAAGTTCTCTGTATATTCTAGATATTAGTCCTCTATCGGAGGAGTAGCTGGCAAAAATCTTCTCCCATTCTATTGGCTCTCTGTTGAGGTTCTTGATTGTTTCCTTTGCTGCACAAAAGCTCTTCAGTTTAATGCAATCCCATGTATTGATCCTCATTTTAATTTCCTGTGTCTTTGGGGTCTTGTTGAGGAAGTCTTTACCTGTGCCTATGTGTTGAAGTGTTGGACCTATGCCCTCTTCAAGCAGCTGCAAGGTCTCTGGTCTTATTTCTAGGTCTTTGATCCATCTTGAATTGACTCTTGTGCTAGGAGAGAAAGTGGGGTTTATTTCTATTTTTCTGCATATGGTTAGCCAGTTTTGCCAGCACCATTTGTTGAAGAGGCTATCTTTTTTCCAGTGGATGTTTTTGGACCCTTTGTCAAAAATCAATTGACTGTAGTTGTGTGGATTTGTTTCGGAGTCTTCTATTCTGCTCCACTGGTCTATGTGTCTGCTTTTGTGCCAATACCATGCTGTTTTTATTACTATGGCTTTGTAGTATAGTTTGAAGTCAGGTATTGTGATGCCTCTTGCATGGTTCTTGTTGCTGAGAACTACTTTGGCTATTCTGGTTTTTTTTTGTTGTTGTTCCAAATGAGTTTCAGGACAGATTTTTCTATGTCAGTGAAGAATAACTTTGGTAATTTAATGGATATTGCATTGAATCTGTAGATCACTTTTGAACGAATGGCCATTTTGATGATATTTATTCTGCCTACCCAAGAGCATGGGAGATATTTCCATCTTCTAAGATCTTCTTCAATTTCTTTTTTCAATGTCTTAAAATTTTCCTTGTAGAGGTCTTTTTCCTCTTTGGTTAGGTTTATTGCCAAGTATTTTATTGTTTTTGGGGGTATCGTGAGTGGAAACGTCTTCTGGATTTCTTTTTCAGTGGATTTATGGTTGGCATACAGAAAAACTTCTGATTTTTTAAGATTGATTTTGTATCCAGACACTTTGCTAAATTTGTTGATCAGTTCTATGAGCCTTTTAGTTGAGTTTGTTGGATCTTCTAAGTATAATATCATGTCATCTGTAAATAGAGATAGTTTCAGTTCTTCTTTTCCTATTTGTACTCCATTTATTTCCTTCTCTTGCCTTATTGCTCTGGCTAGAGTCTCAAGTACTATATTGAAAAAGAGTGGTAACAGCGGACATCCTTGTCTTGTTCCTGTTTTTAAGGGGAACTCTTGAAGTTTTTCCCCATTCAGTATGATGTTGGCTGTGGGCCTATTTATATTGTCTTTATGATGTTGAGGTATGTTCCTTCTATTCTGATTCTCTGCAGAGTTCTTATCATGAATGGGTGTTGGATTTTGTCAAATGCTTTTTCAGCATCTATTGAAATGATCATGTAATTTTTGTCTTTAGTTCTGTTTATGTGGTGGATTACATGGATTGTCTTTCGTATGTTGAACCAGCCTTGCATCCCTGGGATGAACCCAACTTGGTCATGATGTATGATTTTTGTCACGTGGTTTTGAATGTGCATTGATAGTATTTTGTTTAGAAGTTTTGTGTCTAAGTTCATCAATGATATAGGTCTGTAGTTTTCTTGAGCTGTCTTTATTTGGTTTTGGTATCAATGTGATGTTGGCTTCATAGAATGTATTTGGGAGAGTCCCGTTTCTTTGTATTTTATGGAATAGATTGAGAAGTATTGGGATTAGTTCTTCTATAAAGGTTTTATAAAATTCACCTGGGAAACCATCTGGACCTGGGCTTTTCTTTGATTGAAGCAGCTCCTTATTGCTGCTTCAATCTCTTTGATTGCTATTTGTCAATTTATTTGCAATGCCAGTAGCTGCTGGTGTGGTCTGACCAAGATGGCGCTGCCGCCACTTCTGCCGACGCAGCAGTTTGCATCTGTGTCGTGCATGGAGTGAGTCGCTGCTCGCCTTCACTGCTGCTATTCTGCAGCTGCTGGATTCACAGCAGGTCACTGGCATCTCCGTTGGTCTTGTGTAGAAGCCACAATGCTGGTAGCTGCTGGTAATGTGCTGCTAAGATGGTGCTGCTTCAGCCGCTGTCGCCGCCGTTTGGTGTCTTGAGTATGGAGGAGCCGTTGCTTGCTTTTGTCTCTGCTGATCTGCAGTTGAACTCACAGCAGGTCTCTGGCTTCTCTGCCGGCGGCGTGTGGAAGCCGCGATGCCGGGAGTGGCCGGTGTGGTCCGGCCAAGATGGCGCCGCCGCCGTCCCTTAGGTAAGGCGCTTGGAGCTTTTTACTTTCCTCTGTTTTGTCTTCTGGCTTTGATTCCATCATGTTTCATATTTTTCATTGTTTAGTTTAAGTTTTGGTTGCTTTTCCTCTCCTGTCAAGAAGTTGCTTTCACGGCAACTGAGACCCAAGTCTCAGAGAGATCATAATGTGGTATTTCCCTTAGTCACCATCTTAGACCACCTTCTTATTCTTTTATTTTGAAGCAGGGTCTCACTAAGTAGCTGAGCCCGGCCACGAACCTGCAATCCTCCTGTGTCAGCCTCCCAAGTACTGGGATTATAAGTATGTGCCACCATGCTGGGCTTTATTTATTTATATTTTTGAAACAAGGTCTCACCAGGTCGATGAGGGCCACATTAAATTGCTGAGGCTGGCCTTGAACCTGTGATCCTCCTGTGTCAGCCTCCCAAGTACTGGGATTACAGGTGTGTGCCATCATGCCCGGCTTATTGATTTATATATCGTTTTGAATATATCCCAGGAGATTTTAATGACAGTCAGGGCAGAAACAGCTTTTTTTTTTTCAAAACTCTGGCAGGAGAGAGGCTCCCAGACAGTCTCTGCCTTTCAGCAGGCAGGTTATGGGCGATCATTGCTGAGAACATCTCAAATTGATTCCCTGGAGAGTTTCCTGACTCTCCTCCCGAGGGCGCAGCGTCTGGATGGGAAGAGCTTATGTTCAACTACAGCTTTTGGCGTTTTGTCCTTAGCAGACATGTTTCATGTTTCGATGAGTTCTGAAAGCTGTTTGCAAAGATAAAGTAGCCTCTTGCCTATAAGCCAGGACCAAAAGAATACATAATTTCTTACCTATATAATGGGAATATAACAAAAGAAAAATGCGTGGGGGTTAACTAATGTAAGAATTCAACATTGTCAAGTGTATTAACCATGTGCCATGCATTGTGCTTAGGCTGCGCACAGATAAGTGCAAGATAAATAAGGTTTTGCCACTAGACCTCAGGAGCTGTCTGTCTAATGAGGGGAAAAGGCCGTGCAAAACGGTCATCGTGAATGGCAGTAGCAGGGTGCATACCCTGCTGTGAGAGCGTAAGTGGGGGAGTGGAAAGAACCGGGAGGTTAAACTTGGTGTGAGCCTGTCTTGTCCGGAATTGAATTCTGGCTCTTAGGCTTTTGAAAACACGTTTGACCTTTATGTGCCTTTGTTTTCTCCTCTGGAAAATGGGGACAAGAGATATACCTGGGCCATTGTGAGGATGAAATTTTATAAGTTATATAGAATATATAAATATAATGTAAATTCTGTAGAATAACGCATGGCAAACAGGAAGCTCTTGAATGAGGTATTATCTTTGCAAGATTGCAACAGGAGCGTGTTGATACTTCTGGGAGGCAACACCCCAGTGGTGGGGCAGGTAGGGGAGCTGTCCAGTGTCCCAGTCACCTCTGGCCTCACTGGGACACAGGTGCTACCAGGGCTTTGATTTCATCATTTGGCTGACGGAAGGCTTCTCTCTGCAGAGCTGGTGTGAGGATTAGATGCCACACAGTTTCCCAGTGTGAGCGTCTGCCTCCTTGGGGCCAGGTGCTGTCCCAGGCTGGGAGGTGGATGTCACTAAGGTAGAAGGACCAGGGATGGAGCTGTGAGGGGGAACGATGGCGGGAGTGAAGGCAGAGAGGTGCTGAGCCATCGTAACATTAACTCTTCTTTTCAGGGTCCTTTCCTCCAGTTCATCCACCTCTCTACACCGACGCTCGCTTGTGCGCTTCGCATCTGACCGAGCAGCAGGATTAAGTGTGCTGCTGGCTTCAGGGGACAGTGGTGAAGGTGAGCTGTCTGACATTCTTATCTGCATGAAGGGATAAACTGTCCTTCAGGCTAATCCACAAACTAAAGTGTAAAGCTATTAGGCAGGACTCCAGGCAGGACTTTATTGGACAAAAGTGTCTATAGTGCCTCTCCATACCTGATAGATAGTTTTGGAAGCACTGGGGTGCATATTAATTCCCTGCTTCTACAAGCAGAAATCCACTTGCAGGAAGTATTGGCTTGTTCACAACCTGCCAGGATCCATAACTGATGAATAGAAGCGATGACCGTAGAATTCATTTTCGGGGTCTAAACGATAGCCTTGGGAGATGAGGCCCTTTTCTGACGGCGGTTTGCTCTCTGGCCTAACTGTTCTGATTCTCTGTTATTTTCTTTGCCAGCTGGCAAGGGAGGTTGTCCGCCTCCTTCCTTTATAGGGGTTTGCAAAGTTAATAAGATGGCAGAAAATTTTGCTGCAGCTACAAATTGGCCCAGGAATCCCTAGTTAGTGTACATTTGTAGGTGGTGCATAAAATCAGACAAAAAAACCCCCACTAAAACTTGCTTAACAATTCATCTCTCTCCTCTTGTTTTTGGCTTCAGTTCTTTCCAGAGAAGCAAGGGCTAGGAACGTCGGCAGGGATGTGCAGTGAAATTGGAGGCAGTGGGTACCCCTGGATGGTTCCTGTCAAAGAGAAAGTAAGGGTTGGGATAAGCAGTCCTTTTTGGCAGTAGTTTTGGGGAAGGAAGTTGATTTTGGATTCTCCTCTTTTGGTGATGGCTTTCCTAAAGGGAAGCAAGGCCATTTACAGACTCCAGAAGAAGGGGTCATCTGAGGAGTGGTGATATTTAGTTGCCTTATTCTCTTCATGGAAAGCATCATTTCTTAAAGGATAAACCAAGGGATGCCACCTCTGAGTGATGCTCCATGATAAGGAACTGTGGTCACAGTGGCTTGGGAAGCCTGAAGACTGGAGTACCTCTTGGAGATTTATAGCTCATGCTATCAGGTTAAGTGCTCTGAGAAAGGGCTGGTTTAAATTGGTGTAACAAAGCAATTTACAAACTTATGTGACTATGTGCCCCCCTTTTTTATATTGGGGATTGAACCTGGAGCATTCTACCTCGGAGCTATGCCCCTTGTCGTTTAAATTTATTTTTAGTTTGAAACAGGTTCACACGAGGTTGCTGAAGGTCTCACTAAATTGCTGAGGCTGGTCTTGAACCTGTGATCCTCCTGTCTCAGCCTCCCAAGTACTGGGATTACAGGTGTGGGCCACCAGGCCCAGCTGACTACAATACCCTTTTAGCACATATAATCGCTATGCTTTAGGAACCTGGGCTAAAGTGGTAGGGAGTAGCATTTACTGAGTTTCTTTCATCGCAGGAACCTTGCATTCTGGATGTTTTCTAGGTATAGTCTTAATTCTTTCTGATATTAGCTATCGGAGCTACATATCCTCATCGAGCAAGGTCAAGGAGCGAAGTTCAAGGTTAATCAGCGGGTTGATCGTTGATGCTGAGATTTGAACTGAGTTTGTGCAAGCCCAGATGACATTCTCTGTTCACCTTGGCCCTTTTCATAACGCTGCTCCTGTTTTTAACCAAGGAGGCAGGAAGGGGCAGGGTGGGAAATGCTGAGGGGTAGTTTGAGGGCCCAGTCAGGTGCAAGTTTAATATTCTTTTTCTTCCCTGTTGATACAGTCAAGATCATCCACCTTGTAGGAAGCTAATCTCTGCCAAGAGAAGTGCTTGACAGGCAGCCAGGCCCCAAACGTTCAAGGATGACTGTGGCGAAGAGCCGGCTGTCCTTGGGCTCGGAGCTGGATTAACAGAGGCCCTCTACCTTTATTATGCTACGTCCATTTTAAGCAGTTCTTCCATCAAGTTGTCTCCCTTTTACATCTGTGGAAGCTCTGGGGGGCTATGAAATGTACCTCGAGAGCTAGTTGAGAAGAGTTTGCCAACAGAAGCCAGCAGGGGAAGGATATTTGCCAAGCATGGGACTCCTATGGTTGTACCCAGCCACTCACTCTCAGGCACCCCAACAGAGAGGTGCTTCTGCCCAGGGGCCCTGAAGGGGAAGAGGCTGTCTAGGGCTTGTGGAGCTGGCTGCAGGAATGGGGTCCTTGGATGGTGGCTACAGAACCAAGGTCATCACCAGCAACAAGAAATCAGAATCTGCGGTCCCCTTTCGGCACCTTCTGATTCTTTCCTAGCGTGTTGTTGACCATCTTGGTGGGATTTTGCCACCAAAGCTGGCCTCACAGCACAGGTTAAAAAGGTTTCCTTTGTGGCCTGTTCAAGAAGCTTAGCTAAAACAAGAAATTTGACATAAAACAATCAGGGGTGATGGGTACCCTTCCTGAATTCCCTGTTTGCTCTGAAAAGCAGGGCAGGAGACATGCTCTGGCTGAGAGATGCTGGTCTCAGTAGATACCTGAAGAATTCAGTAGAGAGACTGTGGCCTTGGCCAGTGTATTCAGTTCATCTAAAATGCTGGTGCTGGCAGGGGCCTAGAGACCAATAAAATACTCCTGCACTTAAAATACTCCTGTACTCAAGGAGGTTGGTCTCGGGGGAGGACGCGTGTGGACACGGAGTGGGAAAGCAGTGTAGTAAACGCTTTATGAGGGAGACACACAAGGTGGGGAGGCGGGGGTGGTCCGTAAGATCTGGAACCTCGCAACGGAGCTCCGAAGTGGGAATTTCTTGTTGAACAAAAGGGCATGGAGGGAGAGAAGGACATTCCAGACAGGGGTAATAGTGCGTGTAAAAGCAATTATGAGATTTCCATAGCTAGTGAGAGTTGGGGAGGAGATTTCACTTGATTGGAATCACTATCTCTTAGATACAGGCTGGTGGGAGGGTGGGAAGGAGGAAGGAACACCCCAGGTAAAGGATGCGAAGGGTGGGCAAGAACAGCTTAGCATGTCCAACCACCTTTAGTAGTATAGGCCATGCTACCCAGGGTCACTCAATGGACAACCAAATTATCTTTGGGAGAAGATCCTGGGCGTGTGTGTGTGTGTGTGTGTGTGTGTGTGTGTGTGTGTGTGTGATATGGGATGTAGAATTTCATCCTCAATCTCTTTTCCCCCAGTGACAATCAGGGAGGGGATGACAGGTCTCTGGTCAGCTTTTTGCAAAGCTGGGTGCTGGCCTCTGAAGCCAAACATTGACATTGCTCACCCCCTAACCAGCCAGCATGGAGAGACAGCAGGATCCTCACTTCTTCCTGAACCCTTGAAGCAGACAAGTGAACCCTTTCTCAGCTGTGGTCGAGTGGCCTTCCTGTCGGGGCCTGAATACCAGCTCTGTCCCAGCTTCGGGTTGCAGGCTGTGATGGAGAATGCCCCCGTTGTGTGTGGAAAGGCATTCTGGGGAGCTGTCAGGGCCTGAATGTATACAGCGAGCCAGGTGGTAATATGTCCTGGCTATCAAAAGGAAAATAAGGGAGATCTCCATGTCTGCCAAGATGTCACACCTCATAGATTTAATGCTGGACAAAGTAACTTGCTGACCTCCATGCTACTCACAAGGGGCACATCCATCTTCTTATATAATCCGCCAGTCTCTCATTGACCCTTCAGCTGGGCCAGGCTCTGCTGATAAATACGAGCCTGAGCCTGCGGGTCACAGGAGAAGCTCTGCTGGCCCAAGAACCCTGCAACTCTGGAGAAGGATGTATGAAAACTTTGCTTCTTCCTTTTTATCTTCATCATCCCCAGCGGCTTTCGTCAGGGTTTCTAGGGGATAATAAGAGGAGAACATTGTGGAAACACAGGTGGTGTCAGCATTTGCGGCCTCATGGATTCCTCCTTGTGCTTTGAATAACTTCTGAAAAGGAAATTTTGAACTCACTGTGTCAGGCATTTCTGATGGGTGGAGCTGAGGAGTGTGACACGTTGAGGCTGGGTGTGTAGAGAAGTGCATGGACCCCTGAGCAAGAGGTGGGAGAGAGGGAAGACCCCAGGTACCACGTGGCTTGGTGGAAGAGTCAGGAAAGGGAGGAGATACACATTACAGTGAGGCCCAGGGGTAAGAGGAATGAGGGCTCCCAGAGAGCCAGGTACAGGGAAGGAGGCATGTTTTCCTTGTAGGGCTCTTTTTCAAACCTTCTACAAGTCAGGAGTCAGACTATGATAGAGGAGTATGGCTGTGAACTTGTAGAAAGACTGTCCTGGGGCTCCACCCAGAACATTAGGGTTTTATGAATAAAACTTTGCAACTTTTCTTTTTCTCCCCCTTCTCTCTCCTTCCTCTTCCAGGCTTCCTCCACCCTTTCTAGAACTGCATCACTCCAGGTGTGAGGGAAAAGTGCCCTTTGTTCCCACCTCAACCGTGAGGTTGACTTCAAAACTTGTTCTGATCAGATATCTTAAGGTTTCTTTTCTTTTTTCCTTTTTTATGGTTTGGGGATTGAACCCAGGGATATTCTACCTCTGAGCTACACCTCCAGCCCTTTTTATTTTTATTTTGAAACAGGGTCTCGCTAGGTGGCTGAGAGTCTCACTACTTGCTGTCCTCAAACCTGCGATCCTCCTGTCTCAGCTTCCCAAGTACTGAGATTACAGGCATGCACCACCATGCCCAGCCAGATACCTTAAGGTTTCTGATGATGGGTTAGTGAGTGCATGCTTCTCCCCTCTGGTGAGGAGGATGGGTAAGAACAGATCAGAGGGTCTCCATTCTGCCCCTCCTCTTCCAAGCTGTCAATCTCTTTGATGGAGGACTGGGGTAATCTGGGACCTGAGAGAGGCAGCCACCGCCATTGGTGTGTGTGTGTGTGTTTGTGTGTGTGTGTGTAGTCTTAAACTGGTTGGGAGGGAGGGCAGGTGTGTCGCATGTAACATTCAGGTAGGTTTTCACCCACTTCCTGTGAGGAGGGTGAGAAATTGTGACAGGAAGCAGAATCCCAGGTCAGAGAGAGGACTCTGGGCTGTTCGTGGCCTGTCCTTGCTTGGGCGAGTTGTGATGGTGGCGACCACCTGGATGCCTGAAACACAGGGAAGGGCCCTCTGCCTCCAGCAACTCACTCTCTATTAGGGTTTGAAGAAGGAAAGCTGTTCTGCAGTGTTAGATTAGAATACTTCAATTCTTTCGCTGCACGACTGAGTAGAGAGGCCAGGGTGTTCATCTGGTGGGATGATCAGTCACATAAATTCTTCCTCCTCCTCCTCCTCCTTCCATCTTCCACTTTTTCAAACATACACTCAGATTAACAGACTGGAGAGGAAAGGATGGAAATCATAAGAACTGAGAAATAGAAATGGTTTTCTTCCACAGAACTCCTCTTTCTTGACTGCCATGACCCTCTACCCCCACCCACCTAACTTGTGAAGGGAAGTATGCTGATGGTGGGAATTTTCACTGGTTCTATTCATCTTTGCCATTTTGTAAAACCCTTTTCAAAACACAGCTTATGATTCTGGAATTCTCTAAATTTTTTAGTGCTGGGCAATCCCTGGTGGCCTTGTCCATGGTATAGTTCTGAATGAAGAAATAATGGATCTATGCAAGGGACCTGTATTATTTAAAATAATGACATTTCATGTTAACATTGAATCTTTGAATATGTCTCAGATCCCTGACAAGTCTCATGTTGGAACCATGATATTTTGAGGAATCTCCTATCTTTGTCTACTTCAGCCAGCTGGAACAGTTTCGATTCAACTCTGGTCACTCTCCTATGACCTGGAATCCTTGGGGGCAGGAGGAACTAGTGTTTATTCATTCCTGCCATGAGTGGGGGCTTCATACTGGTTATCTCATGTGGTCCCTCTGCCCAATCTACCTACTCCCACATACAGGTAGATAGTATCCCCACCGTGCAGGTGAGGAAGGCGAGGCTCAGAGTATGGGTAACCTGTCCTGTTTAATCATACCTAAGGGTGGGAGTGGAGAAGGGCCAGTCCTGAGATTGGAGACCAGGCCAGCCTGACTTGGAAGCCTTTTGCCCTTTCTACCACCACATGCCACTTTTCTATGGCGTTAGTTCTTATTTTAAAGGTCATGAATACAAAATGTTCCATTTTTTCAGGTCAGGTGTGCCAAAATTCCAGGTTTGGCATCGGACTCATGGCCCCTGTGAATGCCTTCCAGGTGACTTGGGTGTGTGCCCCCTGCCTCTCACAGCCGCGGGCTAAGTTGGGTTGAGAGGGCAGGTGGCACAGACGGTGGATAATTGATTTTCTTTTTATGAATATTCATTTGAGGTTACTTCTCCATCTGTTCTCCTTTTGTAGTTTCAAAATGGCCACTGAGGACTGGACAGGAGTAAACCTGCCCTGCTTCTTCTAGGTCACTCCTTTACCTGTGGAGGGTCAGGGCTGAGCGTGGACAGAGTGCTGGGTAAATCAACTGGACTTGGGAGTTTTTCCAGATTGCATATCCTTAATTGCACTGAGCTCTTTGGAACCATCTGATGAATTGATTCGCAGCATGGTCATTTGCACAAAAAATGCAGGGCTGTCTGCAGAGGATTGGAGGCAGCTATGCATGAGTTGTGTGGCTGAGCCCCTGGGCAGCTCTGGGAAGGGGAGGGCTCGTAGGGTCGCTGATAATACTCTGTGATGGAGAGAAAGAGCCATAAAGTGCAAAGGGCCCATTAGTTTTGATGGATCTGGCTCAAATAATAGAACATTTTAGTCCCTTATGTAAACTTGAGGCTAAGTGACAAATAAAAGTGTCTCATTGGGCTCACTGTAGTTGCCTCCTGGGGGAGAGAAAATTGGGTGACCTTTTCACCGTGGTTTAGGGACTCAAAAGTGACTCGGTTGTTAAAACCGTATCTACGCTTCAGATAAGGTTGTGTACCTGGTATTCTGTCGACAAGTACCGAATATTGAGTGACTCCTTTCCCTGTCCATGAAATATGATAACTGGTATTCTTAGTAATGGCTCCTAAAGACAGAAATATCTTACACCAGTCCTTGTATCATCACAGATGGACAAATTAGGTTCATTAAAGTTTGAATGTAAAATGCATTTCATAGGGTGCCAGTTCTTTGGAAATTTTTAGTCTTTACATTGTATATTTAGGAATAATTTTAATATTGAAATAATTAGCACAATTCTGGCCATAATGGAAAATACATAGTTTTTTTATGTTTTCATTCAGCATGATCATTCATTGATCATTTATATTTTTATTTGTTCTTAACACAATGCCTGGTACATGGTACATAGTCATAAATAAAATTAAGATTTTATTTGTTTTTGTGGTACTGGGGATTGAACCCAGGGGACTTCTAGCACTGAGCTACATCCCCCAGCCCTTTTTTATTTCTCATTTTGAGATAGGGTCTCACTCACTTGCCCGGGCTATCCTTGAACTTGTGGTCCTCCTATGTCAGCCTCCCCAGTCACTGGGATTACAGGTGTGCACCACCATCATGGGCTAGATTTTATTATTTTAAAAAGAGCCCTAAGTGAGTGAAAGCCTTAGGCTCTGTGATGTGAGGGGAGGTAGAATGCTGAATGAGACACAGCTGGCCCTGGAGCACGGGCAAGGAGACAGAGCACGGGATGCCATGGGTGTGTGGGAGGGAGCACCTTTCCCAGACTTGTAGGGCTCATGGAGTTGGAAGTTGGAAGAATAAATAGATACTACCCAGGTGAAGCTGTGGGCGTGTGAGGGAGCCTTCATACCCAAAGGTGAGAAAGAGCATTGTCTCCAAACAGGCACCACTAGTCTCCAGTTTCTAAATAACACTGCTGTAGTCCCATCTTTTTTGCTAGAGGCATCCTCTATGTGAACTCTGTCCGCACTGCTGGTTCCCAGCTGGGGTGATTTTGCTGTCCTCTCTTTTCCTACAGAGATTTTGGCCATGTCTGGTCGTTGCAACTGGAGAGGTGCAGGGTGCTGCTGGCATCTAGCGGTCGAGTCAGGGGTGCTGCTGAATGTCCTAGCAACACACAGGTGAACTCTGGACAACCAAGAATCTCCAGCCCCAAAAGTCAGTGATGCTACTGCCTAGAAACCTTGGTTTGCACTAAAGGTCTACACTAATATTTGGCTTCTGAAGTCCTTGGATGAACACTTTCAATAGGAAGTGAGAGGCGCACTCTCTAGAATGGATGGCAGGTGGGAGACTGAGGCACCAATCAGAAGTCATGTTTCAGCCGGGTGTGGTGGCGCACGCTTTTAATCCCAGTACTTTGGGAGGCGGAGACCGGAGGATCCGGGTTTG